>BMAC01000928.1:382231-392487 GCA_014905375.1 Phtheirospermum japonicum
ACAACGTTCGTGATAAACAAGATCTTTGAAGTTGCGTGACCGACGAAGAAGATCTTTGCCATTTCCGACAACAAGTATTTAGTAAGTTGGAGTAAACAGGTACTCAAAGCAAAAGATCTCGCAAAAGAAGTAGAGAAGCTAACCAAGGAAAAGGAGGATCAGCTCGAAATTATTGTCCGGTTGGAAACATCTCTCACCAAGAAGGATGCCGAGCTTGAAAAGATGAAGAACGAACTGACCACTGTTCGAGGAACCATTTCAAATCTGAATAAAGGTAAGGCAAAGCTTGATGAAATCTTGGATATTAGCTTCCCAGAGTCCTCAAAGTATGGAATAGGTTTCAAACCGAGTCAGCCAACGCATGTGCCAAGTCAAGAACGAAAATCTTCCAAACGACGCAAGAAGAGAAGGAGACAGTTCGTGTGTCATCATTGTGGAGAACCAGGGCACATTAGGCCCTTTTGATTGAAGATCATTGGCTAGAGAAAGCACTTTCAGAGAACAGGTGTGGCTGATAAAACCAATGTTGGTAACCGCGCTACCAACATCAATACCAACATCAGGTTCAAACAAGTGTGGGTCAAGAAAAAAAACGTCAAGTGCAATATGATCCATACCTCCCTGAAATCTCATGACCCTGGAGCCTGGTATTTTGATAGTGGATGCTCCAATCATATGACCGGCTCGAAAGATCTCCTCTCGAATATTGTCAAGTTTCAAGGAGGAAAGATTAAGTATGGTGGAGGTGCAAATGGCCAAATTATTGGCCAAGGAACCCTTCATGTACCTGGTATTGCAAAGTTTGAGAATGTGTTGCTGGTTAAAGGTTTAACGGCGAACTTGATAAGTATTAGCCAACTGTGCGATGGTGGTTTCAATGTCAAGTTCACTCGTGAAAGATGCGAAGTTTATGACGAAGGCAATGCATGTATTCTCATTGGTCAGAGGACCTCGGATAATTGCTATCAAATCAATGGTGATGTGTTCTGCAAGCTATCTCAATTGAGTGATGCCGAGGTGTGGCATCAAAAGCTCGGACATGTGAATTACAAGATGATGGAAAGATTGGTCAAAAAGGATGCTGTGATCGGACTACCTAAGCTCAACACAAAAAACATTCCAGTTTGCAAGGCATGCCAGAAAGGTAAGCAAGTCAAGGTGCCACATCCAATAGTACAAAGTCTCACTACCTCATATTGTTTCGAACTCCTTCATATGGACCTTTTGGGACCACTTGAAGTTGAGAGTCTTGGTGGTAAAAGGTATGTTCTTGTGCTTGTAGATGATTTTTCCCGCTTTACTTGGGTAGAGTTTTTAAAAGAAAAATCTGAGACTTTTAAAAATATTTAAAAAACTTGCAAAAAGGTTGTGTGTGCAATTTGGTGTGAGCATTGGTAGGATTAGGTCTGATCATGGAAAAGAATTTGATAATGCATCCTTTTCAAAATATTGTTCCAAAGTTGGTATAACTCATGAATTTTCTCCACCCATCACCTCCCAACAAAATAAGATAGTCGAACGCAAAAATAGATCTCTTTTAGAAATGTCTAGGACTATGCTTATTTCAAATGGGGTTACTAAACGYTTTTGGGCAGAAGCAATGAACACTGCATGCCATATAATTAATAGGGTGTATTTTAGAYCRGGATCTTGTGTTACTCCCTATGAATTATTGATGGATAAAAAGCCAAATTTGAGTGATTTTCATATTTTTGGGTGCATTTGTTATGTGCTAAATGATAGAAATTATCTTGCTTCAAAGAGTGATAAATGTGTTTTCATGGGATACTCTCGAAATAGTCATGCATATAGAGTGTTTAATCTTAGAACGTGTTGCATGATTGAGTCGGTTAACGTCAAGTTTGATGATTTGATGAGTGGTTTTAAACCTGCTGAGGAGGATGATCTGGTTTATGATCAAAATCCTCAAAATAATGTCACACTTCCTGTAGATGAAAGTGCAGGTATTGAAAACAGAGATGCAGGTGCTGAACCCAGAATTTGAGTGATGTTGGTAACAATGTTGATACGGGGATAACAACATCAACTCCAGCTGCCGCAAAATCAGATTCTAATCCAAGTGTGGAGAATCCAACTGAACCCATTGACCTGAATCAGAGAAATATTCCTTCAAGAATTCAGAAGAATCATCCTATGAGCCAAATCATTGGAGATCTCGATGAAAGAACTACAAGAAAGCGACAAATAAATTTCAAAGAGATGGTAAGGTTTGTTTGCTTGTTTACTAATTGTTCTAAAACTCGAGAATCTTTGTATTTTTCCAAAATAGAGCCCAAGCGAGTAGAGGATGTTCTTAAAGCCGAGTATATTGTAGCTGGAAGTGCTTGTACACAGTTATTGTAGATGAACCAAATGATAGAGGACTACGGTCTACATAGAAGAACATTGACTGTGCTCTGTGATACTTCCAATGCCATTGATATCTTGATAAATCTGGTCCAGCTTTCTCGAATCAAACACATTGACATAAGGTACCACTTTATTCGAGATTTGGTTGAGAGGAAGATAGTTAGCCTTGAGCATATAGGAACAGTCAATCATCTTGCTGACACGAAGGCATTAGATTACGAGACCTTCTCACGTTTGAAAAGAGATCTCGGTATGTGCATTGTCTAACCAATGTTGGTTTGTGATGTTGTGACACCTCTTATCAACATCAGTCACAACATCTGTATACTTTTGCATGCATTTTTTTATCTTTCTTTTCATACATAATCATAATGCATTGAGTTTGATTGAAAGTGAAATAAAGTCCTGTGTTGCAATAAAAGTAATGGCAAAAAGAACCAACCTCTTCAATTAGGTGATTGTGGGATTTATCCGCAGAAACAGGTTTTCTCCCAAGTCCAAAAATAAGAGGTTTTTAACAGCAATTGCTGAAGATTAAAAGATTCAAATCCCTTCAAGGATGAAGAAAATCTGGATACAAAATGATCCAATCTTTAAATATTAGCTTCTTGAGAGATCTTGACGTAGTCATTAACTTGGGTTAAGGGGTAAATTTCCATTGACTTCACTTGAGGCTATGTTGGTTTATAATGTTGTTAGCAATAAAAAGCAACATTGAATCAAGTCACTGAAATCATAAAGTGTTCTGTTTTAACCTTTTATGTCATGATTTTTAGGCATCCCGTAGGACATTCATACTTTGTGAAGATGCCAACTTGCTGTGCGTTCTGTTGTTTGTGCTCGTGTCTATCTTGAATTCTCTTAATCCTCTTTTTGAATCTTGCTAACCGCGTGTTTCAGTGGAGTTGTAATCAGACGGTTGGACAGGTAATAAGAGATTAATTTGGCAAGTGAAAAATTGTTTTGCAAAGGCTTTGTTCAACTATGGTGATGGTTTATAAAAATCTATCTCTATCTCGATTTTAATTTGTAGTTGGGATTTGTGGTTTTTATTTCCAAAATTGAGATGATGGAGTAGTTGAGTTGAGATCATGTGTCTTATTTTGAGAAAGAGTGGGGGAGTTATTTTCTTAATTTTACTTTTTCTTTCTCCAAATTTTACTGCCCGCGACACTCGATTTTTTTGTTTGTAGTTGTTTCAGTCTCTTGCAAAATATCGAATTCACCATCACCCAACAAAGCTCCAGAAACATACTTTGTGTCTAGCTAATAAGAAAATTCCACCCAAAGAGAGAAAAGAAGAAGTCCAAATCTGTCGTGTCAGCTGATGTTGGTTCTGGTGTTGTGACACTGAAACCAACATCCCCCACAGACAATCCTGCCTCTCCTCCAAGCTTCGATTCTGAAAATGTTCCATCTGCCAGTGCACCAATGTCAACTTTTGTCTCCGACCACTCTGCTAGCTTTGATGAGGCTCCGTCTCAAGCCGTCGAGATTGAAGACATGGAACCAATCTCCACGAGGTTCTTGGTGAGTGAAGCTGAAGAGCTGTTATTGGGATTTCAAAATCGAGGCTTGATTGCTGAGCATCGAATCCCCCATTGGTGTTTTCGTGAAGCAGAACCTGATTACCTTCTTTAGGCACCAAGGCGCCTCTTCGAGATGGTGTCATGTATGATGTTGGTTCTGGTATTCCCAACATCAGTACCAAAATGGTTTTATTTTCTACTCCTTTTATCCGAGCCCGGATTACTTTGTTTGACAACCAGGTTGCACAGCACCATGCGCTTCGGAACTCGGTTGTTGAGGTTCTTTTGCTTTCAGAACAAAAAGGGGGAGAAGAATGTAGAAGACGCTGCTGTGAATGTGATTAATGGTTACTTCATTTAGGGGGAGTTTCTAATTTAGGGGGAGTTGATTAGAGTAGATCTGTCCTTATTTTTATTAGTATTTTATTACGTTTTTCTATTTGTTTTTGGTGTAAGTTGAACGATTTAAGTTTAATCTCGTATTTTTATAATTTCAGCTTATTTTACCGCATTTTGATCGTAATTGATGCAAGTAGGTGATATTTCGTTGTTTTTAACCTTACAGCTAAGTAACCGGAAGATTTTAACGCGTAATAGACGAGGTTCGATGTTCAAGTAGTGAAGAACAAGCTTTCCGGTAAAACGAGTAGCAAAAGATCAAGAATTGGAGACAGACGCGCAGTCGCGTCGACTGATGCGACCGTCGATGCCCCGTCGACGCGAGCCTTGATCCGCGTCAGTCGACGCAGCGTCGACGCACTGTCGACGCAACTTGCTGAAGAGTCGATGTCGACGCACCACTGTCGACGCAACTTGCAGAAGCGTCGATGTCGACGCACCCCGTCGACGCACCCGCCCAGCCGACGCGCACACCTACTGACCAGACCTGCCGAGCGCTGCCGACCAAGTCTGCCGAGTCCCGCCGAGCACCGACACGCGTCAGTCGACGCTACATCGACGCACCGTCGACGCGATGGCCCAAAATTCGGATTTTAGGGTTTCTTGTGCGCCAAGACTTGCAATATTTATATAAACCCTCATTATTTCGGATTTTGAAAAAAACACACGACCCCCTAGGGTATTTTAGCTTATAATAACAATAATCCCACATCTCATAACGAGATTTGAAGACGGAGATCAAGGATCGAAGAACAACGCGTCCAAAACATCGAATTCGCGTTCGCAATTCATTCTTCGCCCAAGATCAACGTTCAAACTCCGGAATAGCTGGAGCTTTCTACTGCTTTTATTAATTCCAATAAGTTCTCTAAACTCTTAGTTAATTTAGTAGTTAATTTCTAGTTTAATTGTTAGTTTAATTCTTAGTTAATGCTAGAACTAGTTTAATTAGCTTAATCGTTTATGCTTGTTATTGGATATTGGTTAATTTAGTTGATTTATGCGATTGATTTATACTTAGTTATTCGTTAATCTTAGATTCATATGATACATTACTTAGTGATAATTTATTATATTCATGCTGTTAGATTAGTTGCTATTAATTCTTAGTTCTTGAGTTCAAGTAGTTTAATTATTGCTCGTAGTTGATAATCTAGTTAGAGTAATTAGTTTAATTAGTTTTAGTTTAATTATTGCTTTAGTTCACAATGATCAATTCAATCTCTTTTAAAACCCCAAATGTATATGTATTTTACTTTATTTGAGAAAAACATCGAAAAGACCGAATAGTTGTTTCCTCGAGAGATACGACTCGAGTCAAACTCATCACCCTACAGTTACCTCGTACTCTTGCGAGAAAACTGGCGTGTTTTAAATTAATTTACTAAAAAGGGGTGCACAAAAGTTTGAGTCAGGAGTTACTAATTCAGGGGGAGTTTTTACTCTTTTGATTATTTTCATACGTCTTGGGTATTTTGTCCAGAAAGGCAAAAGGGGGAGATTGTTGAGGAATTTATTCTTGGGATTAATTCCTTATTTAGTTGTTTGCCTTTCTTGGGCACAAAATAAGTTAGGAAACTAGATTTAGGAATATATTGTGTTTCCTAATTTATGTACAAGACTTTAATTATTCCTAGATTGTGATTAGGATTTGTTTTTAGGTATTTACCAAGTTTAGGACTTTAGAACTCTTCTATTTAAGACAATACAAAGCCAAGAGAAGAAGTGACCTTGGATCGATCTTTAAGCACGGGATTTTGAGACGCAAGGCACGACGCAAGACGCACAAGAAAAGAAGAATACGAAGAATTACTTGGAGCCAACGTTCGTGATAAACAAGATCTTTGAAGTTGCGTGACCGACGAAGAAGATCTTGCCATTCCGGCAACAAGTATTTAGTATCAAGTTTCTTGATATTTAGTTTCCATATATTACTTTATATTTTGTATTGAACTTAAAGAGAAAGTAATATAGTTTTCGGGTTTGTACACCCAAGTTCACAAGTACTTTTACTTGTGAACTGAATTTTTTTAATCGTGTTTTCGTATTTTAATTTCCGCTGCATAAATTTAATTTACTCTGGTCGATGTTGTTAACTGATGTTGGTAACATTGATTAACAACATCGTGAATCTGAGAATTATTCTTATATCCATAGACCTTCTAATTTTACAGGAAGCTAAAACATCACAGCAAGATTTCATCTTTCCCAAATACTCTTTCATAGACAATGCATTCTTTCTCAAGGACTTCAACATTATCCTATACTGCATTATCTTGGCTTGAGACTGCGTGGCAAAATTATTCTCAAGAGCAGACCATATTTTTTCGGATGTATTGAAACCATCAGTTAGAACAAGAATACTCTCACTTAGAGAGGATAGGATCCATGAGACTAAGATTTGATTTTGCCTTTCCCATGCAGAAAAGAGGGGATTTGTCTGATTTTCTTCATCAGCTAAGAACTGTGGTGGAGTTGTAGATCATTTCTTGATGAATTCTTCAAGACCATAGACTTTGATGGTCGTCAAGGATTGTTGTCTCCAGATCAAGTAATTATTTCATCTAATTTTGTTGAAATGAGCTGACTTTAGGGATAAACGATTTGGGGTAGAGATGAGGAGTTTTGGATTGAGGAGGAAGAGCTATTGTGATACATTTTGCAAAGGAAAACAGAGTCAGACCCTCAAACCTGCTCTGATACCATGAAAGAAAAATTGCGAGCTCATGGCGAGCTGATATAATGAGAGGCGAGCTATTGCGAGATGAGAATGTACTGCATATATTTTTGGGTAATATTTTTCATATCAAACATTAATTAAATACACGGCTATTTATAACAACATAAATGATTAGGGTTGCCCTAGATCCTACGGTCAAACTTGACACAGTACATATGATAACGGCTAGCTATGAACTTGTGGCTAATATTGCTACAGTACCATTGACAGCTGTAACAGACTGGACTGTAATAAGTTAGGGTTGTCGTCATCCGACGTGCTGTAGGCTCCATGTAGACTTCTGATGCTGAGACCTGTCAGGTCGGTACTCACTTGACTTGATCACAATAGGTTGCAATGCATGCGACCTGAATCTATTAGGTCGTCAGACGTGCGACCTATAGTTATCAGGTCGTCATGTCGTTCCGTAGTCATGTAAGTTGTTCCCATCAGGTCGCTGTGGTCGCCATATCATTCTGTAGTCACGCGACTTATTCTCATCAGATCGCTGTGACTTATACAGTCGTTTAATAATAGTCTTTTTTGAAGATGAATCTCACACAAGTATTTATCACTATAGATACATGGAGCTCTCGTGCATGAGTAACATGGGGTTTACCGACAAAATTTTATGTTCTTGCTTAACTGAGTGCATTTTTTAGGCAGGACGCGGATTCTAGTTTTTGAGCTAGTCTTTTTAGCTCCTTACTGTTCCTTTTTAAATTTAGTTTCCTAAGGTTTTCTTATTTCATTTATTTTGGTCTATATTTTAAGATTTAATATTGCCTGACAAGAGTGTATATATTTCATAAATATTTTGTATAGAGAAATTGTAGGACTTGTGATGAAGACTTAACGAAAGAATTTCACAAATTCAGGTGTTTTCCCCATCTTTGCAAGCATTATATTACACACTAAAGTACGAAATCTTCCACTAATTAAGTTTATACTTTATAATTTAATAAAAAGAATTATGTTCATTATTTTTTAACACGATGTTCATTGAATTTTCTCCAAGGTTTGTTGATTTTAAATTGTATGTTCACTACTTTTTAATTGACTATTAACTTATTTGTTACTCAATGTTTATTAAATTTTAAATTTTAAACATATTCAATAATTTTTCACTGGAGATACAACTGGATGCTCAGTTAATAATTCTTTGACTAAATATATATTATTTTTAAATTAAATTCATTCTATTACATGATCATTTGATAATGAAGTACGTACTCCATGAAATGCGTAATAAATTCCCCTATTTGAACCCATTTTTTTCACACATGGACTTAGATAGCCGAACTATATAGCTTGCATGAATTTGCATAGTGTTACAAATATGTTAGTAAAATATTCCAAATGGTAAAGAATTAAGGAGATTTCTAGAAAACTTCTGTCAACCATTAGGTCAAAATTATTTCAATCATGGAAGGGTGGTGTATACCTCGGATAGTTGGTATATATTGGGTGCAAAAACTTCACTATAGGCATCCAAGAATGTGTAATCATTCTATCATTACAACCATATGAAAATACGTGTTACCTTAATTAAATATTAAGTAATTTTTATTTAATGTTTAAAAAGTCCATAAAGTCAATCATGAAAAATCATGTGACAATCAAATCTTTCTTAATCCTTTCTTACTCGTACAGCTAACTCCCTTGAATCTATTTTAATTGTTTCATTTAAATCTTAAGGAATCAGTAAAAAAGAACTTGTATCAAATAATATTTTTTTTATTATTTGTAATGAATAAAAAGAAAATTCTCAAACATAAAAGAAAATACTCAGACATAATAACATTGCGCTAAAAAGTTTTAATCAAGTAAGAAGTTTTCATCACATTAAAGAAATTCTTATTATTCTTATTCATTACGAAATATATAACAATACATTTTGTGAAAATAATTAGAAAATACAAAATAAAATTTGTGCAATGAAATAAAACAGTTTTTTATTATTTGTAGGGTGGTGAAATCGGTGGTGTCGGTAGTGATCGAAAACTCTGTTAGAAGACACCGCGCGACGAGATGGTTCCAAATAACATAGATACTGATTCCATACTTATTACTATCTAATACTTTCTCTTTCTCCGTTTCTTAATAAAGTGTTGTTATAGAATTTTTGTTCAAAATTAAAAAAATATAAATATTTAACCAACACACCCTCGATCAATTTAGAATATCACTACAAGAAATGGGCATAAGAAGGAGGACAAAATTGGGAGGACATTGATGTCGTGCCTATAAGTAGGACATATAGGACATTGGTTCGATAACATTTTGGGAGAACATTTATCATCCCAGAAAATAATAAGTTGTTGCTATATATTCTACCTTTAGAACATTTTGCCCGAACGAGATCTACCTACAGGTCGTCGGGAATAGGAAGGTCGACGCTATGGCCTTGGATGCTTTGGGAAGACTCAAAAGGGCTGCAGTACTTCTTCCACCTCCACTGCCGATGTTCATAGGCTCTAAACTCAGGTGCAGTCCCAGCATGAGCAGCTTCAGCGGATCCGCGACGAGCAGGCACTGGAGATTCAGCGGATCCGCGACGAGCAGGCGCTGGAGATTCAGCGGATCCGTGAGGAGCAGGAGCGTTCCCAGTTGAGGCTCCAACAGCAGATTGAAGAAGCTGTTGCTCGGGCCATGGCTCGTCGGTCTCCCCGTAGTCCAGATGGTGGAGATTTAGATGGATAGTTATATTTTTATACACTCGACTGATTAAACGATTTTTTGTTATTGAAATGATTTGTTTTCGTTTTTTTATTAGTGGATTATTTATTTTGAATTATCTCTAAAATTTTATTTGTCTATTATTTTTAATTTAATTATTAATTAATTAAATTTTATCTAATTAAGGTAATGTTTATGATTGTTTGTAGTTTTGTTCATAGTTTCTATAGAGTTTTTTTTTTCTCAAATTCAGTCATCTACATGATGTTTTTTTTGTGTCGTGTAAAAATCTAACCTTTCCTGGGTGAGCAAATCGTAATTCCTTTCTGATTTCCGTTTTTTGTTTTTTAATATCAGATGCAAAGCGAGAGACTACTTCGTGAGGAAGAAGAAGACCACGAAAATAAGTTTTCTTGTTCAATATCTCTCGTCCATGCTTTTGGCTTACCCAACTGATTGGCTTACTTTGGTTTTCATTGTTAATTCTTGGGTTTAGCGAATGGTAATGTTTTAACTTTTTTTTTTTTTTTTTTTTTTTTTTTTTTTTTTTTTTTGAATTT
>BMAC01000928.1:396043-413401 GCA_014905375.1 Phtheirospermum japonicum
TCGATGTCTAATCAATATTTAATAATAACGGGGAAACCCGCATAAAATTGAGTTTAAAAAATGTAAAATATACAACACCCGCGTGTTACATGTGAATATGTGATATAAAATATTAAATTTATAAGACACTGATAATTCTATTGAAAAAGTGTCGTGCATCTAACTTGTAGTATATGTAATATTATTTTAATTTCTTTTTTTTCTGCGTAAGATACTAATTTGTTCGTGCAAATATTATATATATATATATATCAATGCATTATATTTGAATTAGATAAAAAGATTTAGAATATAAATGTAAAATATACAATACCCGCGTGTTATATGTGATATAAAATATTAAATTTATAAGATACTGATATTTCTATTAAAAAATGTCGTGCATCTAACTTGTAGTATATGTAATATTATTTTAACTTCTTTTTTTCTTTTCTGCGTAAGATACTAATTTGTTCGTGCAGATATATAATATATATGTATCAATGCATTATATTTGAATCAGATAAAAAGATTTAGAATATATTTAATATTTATTTTTGTAGACATAATAATTTATTATTAGTATTAGTATTAGTATTAGTATTAGTATTATGTTATCTTTTTTGTTTCACTTTGTTTTTGTTTTTTGTTTGGTGTAACAATAGTTTTTCATATATATTTTTAATATTATTTTCAATTTATTATATTTGGATTAGATAAAAAAAACTTTATTATATTTTAATATTTATTTCCCTTTTGTAATAACTTTATATAACTCATATTTTTTCTATATAAATATTTAAAATTATAATAAAATTATTAAAAATTAATTCAACTTATATATGTTTTTTCTAATTAGATATAAATTTTTATATTTTTATATTAAAAGAATAAAAGTAAGATATTGAATTGGACAAAATATGTTAAAGAAAGTATTATAGTAGGTAAGATGTAATAAAAGAAGATTACTGAATTAGGCAAAATATAATATTAGAAAAATATTAAAGTAGGTAAATATATACAAAGAAAAATTACTAAATTAGGTTAATATTAGGCTCGGATGACACCGAAGCACCAAATTTTTTTCCAAAGCTAACGAAGCATGGAAAGCAGACACATAGGATAGGAAGATTTTGCATTAATATATAGGGTAGATATTGTATTTTTTATTCAAAGTTGAAAAAATATTAAAAAAAAAATAAAAATTGAAATTTAGGTCGAAACGCCACTTCGAGTGGCGTCTCGCCTGTGGGAAAATTGAATTAGATGGGGAAACAAATAACCATATTTTGATAAATATTCTACAAATAAAATGAACCATAAATCTTTTGATAAATATTAAAAAANGAGACGCCACTCGGAGTGGCGTCCCGCAATTTTCCCACAGGCGAGACGCCACTCGAAGTGGCGTCCCGACCTAAATTTTCAATTTATTTTTTTTCTGTAATATTTTTTAAACTTTGAATAAAAAATACAATATTTATTTAATAAACCCGGGGAATAGATCGGGTAAAATTGGTAAATTGTAATTTATTTAAATAACAAATGGTAAGAAAATATATAATCCTGCCACAACTCGACCCTAACATGATAATTTTGCACTTTTTTTGATTAATTTGTCAAGAGTAGATCTTGAGTGAGACCAGTCTCATTTATGAGACCCACATTTTACCATTTTGTAAGGTGACTCAAATCCAAGAAACAACTCAAACCCGTACCCAATAACCCAAAACTGGACCCAACCCCTTCAATTTTTCAAATTTGTCGGAAAAAAAAAAAATCTGAAAATTTGCAGGTTGATGCGCAACAATAAGACGAACAATCGTACAGCCCAAAATCGCAAAACGATGAACAACGGATATTCGGTGAATTTTTTCAATTTTCAAACTAGCCGAAAAATAGTAAAAAAATCGAAAAAATTTGAAAATTTTCAGGTTGATGCGCAATAATAAGGCGAACAATCGTACAGCCCAAAATTGCAATACGATGAACAACGAGTATTTGGTGAATTTTTCAATTTTTCTGGAATATTTGGTGAATTTTTTCAAATTTTCAAATTAGCCAGAAAAATAGTAAAAAAAAAAAGAAAAATTTTGAAATTTTTCAAAGTGATGCGAAATAATAAGACGAACAATTATACAGCCCAAAATTGCAATACGATAAACAACGAATATTTGGTAAATTTTTTCAATTTTTCAAACTCGGAGAAAAAATAGTAAAAAAATCGGTAAAATCTGAAAATTTGCAGGTTGATGCGCAGTAACAAGACGAACAATCGTACAGTCCAGAATTGCTATACGATGAACAACTGATATTTGGTGAATTTTTTTAATTTTTCTGGGATATTTGGTGAATTTCTTCAATTTTTTTAACTAACCGGAAAAATAGTAAAAAAAATCATAAAAATTTAAAAATTTACAGGTTGATGCGCAACAATAAGACGAATAATCGTATAGCCTAGAATTGTAATACGATAAACAACGGATATTTGGTGATTTTTTCAGATTTTCTCGAATATTTGGTGAATTTTTTCAATTTTTCAAACTAACCGGAAAAATAGTAAAAAAAAAAAAAGGGAAAAATCTAAAAATTTGCAGATTGATGCGCAACAATAAGACGAATAATTGTATAATTCAGAATTGCAATACTATGAACAACGGATATTTGGTAAATTTTTTCCAATTTCTCTGGTATATTTGGTGAATTTTTTTTAATTTTTTAAATTGGCCGGAAAAATAGTAAAAAAAATTGAAAAGATTTAAAAATTTTCATGTTGATGTGCAAAAATAAGTCGAATAATCTTATAACCCAGAATTACAATACGATAAACAACGGATATTTGGTGAATTTTTTCAAATTTTCTTGAATATTTGGTGAATTTTTTCAAATTTTCAAATTGGCCGGAAAAATAGTAAAAAAATCAAAAAAATATGAGAAATTGCAGATTGATGCAAAATAATAATAAGAAAAACTATATATCCCAGAATTGCAATATGATGAACAATAAATATTTGGTGAATTTTTTTAATTTTCTAGGATATTTGGTGAATTTTTTCAATTTTTCAAACTGACCAGAAAAATAGTAAAGAAAACCGAAAAAATCTGAAACTTTTCAGATTGATACGCAACAATAAGACGAACAATCGTACAGTCTATAATTGAAATACGATGAACAACGAATATTTGGTGAATTTTTTCAATTTTCTAGGATATTTGGTGAATTTTTTTAATTTTTCAAACTGGCCGGAAAAATAGTAAAGAAAATCGGAAAAATCTAAAGATTTGCAAGTTGATGCGCAACAATAAGACGAACAATCTTACTTCCCAGAATTGCAATACGATGAACAACGGATATTTGGTGAAATTTTTCAATTTTTCTGGGATATTTAGTGAATTTCTTCAATTATTCAAATTGGCCGGAAAAATAGTAAAAAAAATCGAAAAAATCTGAAAATCTTCAGGTTGATGCGCAACAATAAGACGAATAATCGTACAGCCCATAATTTCTATACGATGAACAACGGAAATTAGGTGAATTTAAAAATATTACTTAACTATGTTTTATTGTAAAAACATGTATAAAAAACTTGTGATACTTTAACAATATTTTGTGAAACTTAAACAATTTGAGTTAAAAAATATTACTTAACTATACTTGAATTAAAAATAGGTATAAAAAACTTGTGATATGTTAACAATCTTTTGCAATACTTTAACAATCTTTTGTGATACTTTAACAATGTTTTGTGATACTCAAATAACTTGAGTTAAAAATGCTACTTAACTATGTTTTATTGTAAAATATGTATAAAAAACTTGTGATACTTTAACAATCTTTTGCAATACTTTAACAATGTTTAGTGATACTTGAACAACTTAAGTTAAAAATATTACTTAACTATACTTTAATTAAAAATAGGTATAAAAAACTTGTGGTATTTTAATAATCTTTTGTGATACTTTAACAATGTTCTGTGATACTCAAATAATTTGAGTTAAAATGTTACTTAACTATGTTTTATTGTAAGAATGTGTATAAAAAACTTGTAATACTTTAATAACATTTTGTGATACTTAAACATTGAGTTAAAGATATTATTTAACTATACTTTAATCAAAAATAGGTATAAAGAACTTGTGATATTTTAACAATCTTTTGCAATACTTTAACAATGTTTTGTGACACTTTAACAATGTTTTGTGATACTCAAATAACTTGAGTTAAAAATATTACTTAACTATGTTTTATTGTAAAATATGTATAAAAAACTTGTGATACTTTAACAATCTTTTGCAATACTTTAACAATATTTTGTGATACTTGAACAACTTGAGTTAAAAATATTACTTAACTATACTTTAATTAAAAATAGGTATAAAAACTTGTGGTATTTTAATAATCTTTTGTGATACTTTAACAATATTTTGTGATACTTTAACAATGTTCTGTGATACTCAAATAATATTGAGTTAAAAATGTTAATTAATTATGATTTATTATAAAAATATGTATAAAAAACTTGTGATACTTTAACAATATTTTGTGATACTTTAACAATGTTCTGTGATACTCAAATAATTTGAGTTAAAATATTACTTAACTCTGTTTTATTGTAAGAATATGTACAAAAAACTTGTAATACTTTAATAATATTTTGTGATACTTAAACAACTTGAGTTAAAAATATTACTTAACTATACTTTAATCAAAAATAGGTATAAAAAACTTGTGATATTTTAACAATCTTTTACAACACTTTAACAATATTTTGTGACACTTTAACAATATTTTGTGATACTCAAATAACTTGAGTTAAAAAATATTACTTAACTATGTTTTATTGATAATATGTATAAAAAACTTATAATACTTTAATAATAGCCGAATGGTCAGGAACTATTTCGTAAAACTTTGATTGGTAGTAAGTCTAAACGCAAGCCAAAATATACTTAGATTAATCAACTCCATAATACATCTTGAGCGACCACATGCAGTGAGAATAACCATTTTAACAGTGAGGAGTAAAAGAAGATCGAGGAGAACGAATCACTATAATACACGTCACGTGTTAAAATAAATTTAATAAAAAAAAGAAAAAACTAAGATCAATCTACATTTCTAACAAACCAAGCTTACATGCTGTAACAAGTTAGCCTGCTGCCACACGACAGACGGCCAAACGGTCATTACTTTTCGTATTGTATACAACGCGATATCTCGTCGCGATAGGAAAACCTAATCAACATCTTCTAGTCAGCTGCAATCCCACCAAATCTTATGCACAAAATTTCGTTCCCGATACTCAAAATTCAGCTGATGGATTTTTACTCCAGTCACACATTAGTCGCATTATCATAAATTCATGAACACCTCCTAAAGCGTCAAATTTTTTTAAAAAAAGTAATGATAAATTATGCCGTCGTCCATCTTCGGAATCCAATTCGGGTTTCAAAGGATATTCAAGACCCTGAAGAGCAGGGATTCATCGCAAATCTTCTTTAGTGTAAGCCGGTAAGAACCAATACTTCTTATCCATCCCAAAAATCTATTTACAGGATAGCACGTCTAGTCAAAAACGGATGAGCCACAAGAATAGAATAGGAAGTTAAACGGGCATTTAAACACACAAAAAGGTCATTGAGACCTAGAAGTTCCCTGACCTGCTCAAAGTTTCTCTTTCGTCCAAGAACATAACACCATTTTGGAGTAGTCTTCTTCTCATAAGCCTAACAAACAAAGCCAATAAAAAATCAGCTATCATCTCCACACACTACCGCACATCAATAAAATATAAAATCCCAATATCAAATATAAATCAAATATAAAATCCCAAAATCAAATTATCATGAAACTTGCAAGGAATGGAAGAAATTATACCTCAAGATTTTTGAAACTGAACCAAAATCTGAGATTCTGAATCCTTGATAAAACATCTCCCATGGGCATCACACTGTAGCATTAAAAAAACTAAAAACCTAGAATTTTAGTTCATCACACACTACCGCACATCAATAAAAAAGTTATAATAGTTATAAAACAAAAAACCTAGAATCTTAGTTGGAAATTGATAAATACACCTGCAGATCGCCTAGGTATAGAAATTTCCAACCCTTGAGACCGGCCCGGACTGCAAGATCCATATTTTTGACTGTGGTTCGGTCTTTCCAACCGTCGGCCTCGTTGATCGCCGCGATTCTCCATATCCCACCGGTTCTGCATGTCAGAGTGAGAACAAATATTTAATTAATCAATGTATTTGTGCAAAATTGGATTTGAAAATGGAATTAATTTTCCCTAAATTAAAATTGAAGAAGAAACGAGGGCAGGAAAAATATTAATGAAAAGGTGGAGGATGGGGGATTTGAAGCCCTACCTTTTTGATTCTGTACGTTCCTCTTTTGTACTTGGAGAACGGTCGCCGACGACTTCAAGGGCGGTGAGAGATAAGCTTCGGGTGAGAGACATAACAGAGAGGGGGGAGGTAGACGATGTGGTTGGAAGAATTATGTCTTTTTTTATTATTAATATGAATGGGTAGGGTAGCGGGTGGGCAAAGAAGAGCAGTGGGTGGGTAAAGGGCCGGGTTATATTATGTGAGTTAAAAGTGGTCTCATTCTATAAGACCGGTCTCACCCAAGTATTTGCCATTTGTCAAGTTAGTGGATGTGTTTTGATAATGAACAATATCATGTAATATTTTTTGAAAAGTGGACAATATAATATATTAAAAAAATAATTTTCCCTAAAAATTTGTAATAAATAATATTTGACACAAACACTTTTATGAGCATAATAGGATACATTAACGAGTAATGATTAGAAGAATTATTATAATAATATTGGCAATATAGTATTACTATATTAACATCTTGTGTTGGCAGTTCATTATGTAATTTATTTCACTTCATTAAAGTTTCTTACATTCATAATGCGTGATGAAAAATGTTTTTAAAATTGGATTGGGAAATCTTATTATTAATGTGTGTTTTATTAATAAAATTAAAAAGTAAAAGGTGAAATATAATTTTGAGCTAATCAAGTATGTTATTTTCAAGTATATAAAAACTTACAACAGTAAAAGCCAACTTTAAAATACAAGTATATGTAGCCAACTTTCAAAATTTTAAAAATATCATTGAGACTTTATTTGTCTTATATTTAACCCCTTATGAAGGAAAAATAAGTTCAAAATATCCTTTGAACCATTACAATATAACCATTATCTGGTCATTTTATGATTAGGTCAAAATATCAAGAGTACTTTCTGTAATTACCCATTTTTATCGTGAATGGTTGCTATATCTTTCTGTATACCATGCCATTGATTAAAATATTTGACAAAGCCAGCAAATTCCGTTAGGTCAACTAACGGTTGGGCTAAAATGTAAACAAAGTTTTTTTTTTTTGTGTGTGTGTAAATACTCTATATCTCAGAGGTAGTTTTTTAAAGTTATCCCTTATGAATACTTAGCATTTGATCAGCCTTTCTTGATAATGAACTTTTCTATAAGAACTGAATCAGTAAAAGTCGGTTTTCATATTTCGTTCTTGTTCATTGCTTTTCAATATGGCATATTGTTTATTTGCAACACATTTATAAAACGCTTTTATTGGCTAACAATTTCTATAAAAATAATGCCAGCACCAACAATTTCTGCTTATGAAGCAGCTAAAGTGCTCCCAGACCAGACTTTCGAAGCTAAATCAGCAAATGATAGTGCTTGGTGAGTATTTAACATATATATAATTTTTACTTTTTTTCTTGCTTTTCACATTCTTGGAATATATCTAATAGGAGCTAAATGTGGTGAAAAGGTAACTTGTATTCACAGCCTAGATTTTGCTGATCATCGACAAGTTTCAAGCAGTATGCGATTCTACTGACGGGTTTTACTTTAGAAATTTATGGTAGCTGTTAAATGATTACTCCTTCTGTTTCAAAATATAAGTCGTTTTAGAAAAAAACACACTTATTAAGAAACCTAGATAAATGAGTAAATAATTAATTTTTTGTTATCGTAAACTACCCATCTTCCTTTTATCTTTCTCTCTCCTCAAATATCTCAATTCCCAATTGACTTTTTACCTTTTTCTTTCTCTCTCTCCTCTAATATCTCAATTTCCAATTCACTTTTTACCTTTTTTCTTCTCTCTTCTCCTAAATTTGTGTGAAAAAAGCAAAACGACTTATATTGTGAAACAAGAATTTTACTCTAAAACGACTTATATTTTGAAACAGAGGGAGTATATATTTAATACATGACGTTTGAGCTATTATAACAATTTTAGGAGAAAGAATTATTTACGTTATTGCCATTAAATGATTACATTGAAAGGTGATTTTAGTATTGCCATTACAATTAAAATATCGAAAGGTCATTTTAGTCCAATCAAAAATCAAAAGAAACATTCACACTTTGTAATAGTATAGAGATATAGAATATTAATAAGGGTGTGACATTGCCTTGTTTTCTCGTTTTCCAGGTTTGATGTAGCATCTTTTCTGAGCTATAGAGTTCTTTGCTCGGGCGAACTGGTAAGTAATTAGTTCTAGTAGTTTTATTTTAACATAAAAAAATCATTTCAATTATTTTTATTCCTTATAATATGGGTATTTTGTAATATAAACATATATCACGTGGGTATTTGTACATTTTAAAGATAATTGAATTTTTTTTGTAATTAGATCAAAACTCAAGAGGATAACATTATTATTATTATTATTATTATTATTATTATTATTATTATTATTATTATTATTATTATTATCCCAATATAAATATGATAATATGCATGTTCTTATAAATATATATGAAAGGTCGTGCGTGCGAGATTTTCTAGTTTTGGCAAAGAAGAAGATGAATGGGTGAGTATGAAGAAGGCCGTACGTGAACGCTCGATCCCTTTAGAAAATTCAGAATGTCACAAAGTCAATGTTGGAGATCTTATGCTTTGCTACAGGGTAGTAATACTGTTGCATTTTCTATGTTCCTGTTTGCATTTTCTTCATCTTTTATAATTACAAAAAAAAATGTAAAAATTAAAATTAAAAAAACGGCCCATTAGGTTTGATTTTGCTTATCTTGCGCCCAACTGTTGGTTGACGGAATATGCTGATGTCACCAGTTAATTTACTATTACCCCTCAACTTTTTCTAAATAATAAAAATAGCCCCAACTTTTAGTCTGGCTATTTGAAACACATTGGAAGACTGAGGAATGTAATTGAAAAATGTAAGATATTTTTTTGGTTTATATGTAATATTTAGATGAGTTGGGGGATGTTATTGTAAATTATTTGATGACGCCTGCAATTTCCTTGGACTGAAATAACCTCTAATGGTGGTTTTTGTAATTCACATAGTTGTTTTTTTTTTTTTTTTTTTTTTTTTTTAACAATTCGGCCAAACCTCAAGGATATGTTGCCATTTTTCTTTTCATGCTATTCTTAATTTTTCTCTAACCTCCTTACTATTGAAGCAATGGCGAGCACAACAGATTGCTAGTGGGGAGGCAAAAGATAATGCTAATTTTCAGCCGTTTGGTGGTTATTGGTATTGAAATTTAAATCTACTATTTATAGTTTTTAATGTTCTTGTTGTAGCCTTATAATGCAAGTCTTCATTTGGAGATATTAATGAGTTCTTGTGTTCCAACACCTGGAAAGCCCTTCACGCCTTTTTCAAATGATATTGAAGAAATTCAGATGATTAGAAGTATGTGTTGAAGAAATTTGGAAGTTTATTAATTATGCTGATTTTTGTCTTTTGGATTCAAGATGTGACTTGGATGTGGTTAAAAATGGTACTTTGTGTAGGTCATACGTATTTCATTTTTTGAATTATATAGCTTGTTTTGATGAATTTTACCTTGTATAGTTCGGGTTGAGTCTGGATTTAATTTGGTTGGATGGATTATTAATGGATTATGTTCTTGCTTTCGTTTTCGGGTGAATTGTTAGGTGTTGTTGCTTATTGTTTAGTTGGGTTATGTGTTGGTTGGGTTATGTGAAATAATTTGGTTCCAAATTTTCAGATGTGAATCGCCTAAAACGACAAAATACAAAAAACAATGCAGTGATTTTACATCGGTTATATTAATAACCGATGTTAAAATAATTTTCTTTACATCGGTTTTCTATCCAATCTTAAATTGGTTCTACAATTGTAGAACCGATGTTAAAAGATTAAAATAACCGATGAAAAAGTCATTTTCTGTAGTAGTGTAAAGACCATTTGCAACGACTTTTTCCTTATATAACACCATTAGCAACGTCAGAATTGGGAGGACATGTCGTTTCAATATGTGTAACACAATAGGAAGGACAGATATTGGCACGACAAGTCGTGCCTGTTGTCATTTAAGTTTTAGGAACGACGAGTGTCGTTACTATATATCAGTAGCAAGATGTCTATAGTAAGGATTTCCTTGAGAGGACATCACACCAAAAAAAACAGCAATTTTTTGAGGGATTTTTCCCTCGATTTTAAGGTAAAATTCCTCGGTTTTGTGAGAAATCGAGGGAAAAATTCCCTCGAAAAAAACCCTCCTCGGTAAAATTTTTCGAGGGACAATTTTCCTCGAATTATTTTACCGAGGGAAAACCAAGGGTCCGTACCCTCGGTAAAATCCCCCGTACAACCCTCGGAAATATCGAGGGCTGGTCGCCCTCAGAATATTCGAGGGGCATTTTCCCTTGGAATACCGAGGGGTACGTTCCGTCAGAAAACCGAGGGGTACGTCCCTCGAGAAAACTGAGGGCGGAATGCCCTCGGAAAACTGAGGGCCATATATTCCCTCGGAAAACCGAGGGCATAATATTCCCTCGGTTTTTTGATTTTCCAAGGGATTTCCGAGGGTATTCCCCCTCGATTATTTATTTATTTTTTAAATATTTTTTAAATCTTAATTTTAATTGCTGTTCAATTATTAAAATTCCCCAAAAAATTGAAGAAAAATCATTAATGAAAAGACAAATAAATAAACTAATTATTCTAAAAATATTTGAAATTTTAGAATTATTACATGCGTTCAACACAGTAACAAAGTTTATATAAAAATCAAACTATCCTATGGATGGGGAGGGGGGTACTATTGGAAACGAGCATACAATTCAGCCATCCGGGCATTCATCTGCTCCTGAAATGCATCTTGTTGTTGGCGCTACCCCTCAAGCTCCTCCACACGTCGTAGCTCAGACTCGGCGTATCGCTGCTAGATCGCCTTGAGCTCCTCCCTCTGCGCCTCTTGGGCTCGTCTAGTGACCTCCAACTCCTCCCTCTGCGCCTTGAGCTGTCTAACGTGGGTCCTATCAGCCTGAGAGGAGATGGAAGAAGAGCTGCCTATGAGAAAACCCTTCGCAGCAGCCACCACCTTCCCATACGAGCCGATGCCGTATTGATGTCCCTTGCTCGACCCGACGACGTTGAAGAAAATTCGGTCAGGGTCAACCTCGCTACTCGCATCCTGGGAAGACGCACATTCCTTCTCCAGTTGTCGCTCGTACTCCTCCTAAAATACAACTCGTTAGTAAAATTCTACATTAAAACCAAAGATCAAGTTAAAAATAAGAAAGATACTCACATTAGTATTACTAGATCTCGTATCGATCCACGCGCCGTCTTTCTTTTGGTGCGTACGTACAAAAATATCGTACGCCTTGGCCGGCTCATCCGTCTCCCGCTCCTGTATCCAAATAGAATTTTTAAATAATTAACATTAAAATTAAATAAATAAATATTGTATTATTATATTTTAAAATTACTTACGATATCCAGAGCATAAACAATATTAGATCTAGCCCCCCCGGTGTGCTTCGACATCCCAGTATCCGGCCCAGCAGGCTCGCTCCTTCTATTCCGGATGCACTTCTCGGATTTGGCCTTGTTCTCGTGCTTATCCCACTCGACATTTCAAGCCCTAGTTGAGATGCATGATATATAAGATGGTATAAATTATATGTTATAAATAAAAAAAAATTCTAATTTAATAAGAAAACATATAATAGAATCGTTTACCTATAGACCTCCTCAGCTGCCTATACTCGTTCAGCTGCCTCCCGTACTTGTCCCCGATCATCCGGAAAAATACACCCCGTATCTGTTTATCACTATACTCCTACGGGTCCCAATAACAAACCTCCTGTAAAATAAAACAATAATTACAATTCAATTAATACATATGATTGTGTAGTTACGGTAAATATTAACAAATTTGGACACAAAATAATAATTATCTGAAACATCTCCCACCAGAATGCCTTAGTCTCCTTAGGGACCGCCTTATAGCACCACCCGGCGGGATGGAGGTCCTTCTCAAAAATCTCCCGAAGTATAGTGGTCACCTTGCTCTGTCTGCTGTATAGGCTGTATTCAATTGTATTTTTTTTGTTAAGTATATAATTTAATCATAATGATAATTATAATTTTAAAAATCATTAATTTACTTACTTGTCCCCTGTAATAAAAACAAGAACCCCCCCCCCTGTGGTGGGACCAACTGCCGTCGTGATGTACCCGCGTCGGACGGTGTATGTGACGTCGGTGTTGGTGTCTGCGTCGGTGCTGAATGATCAGTACTGAGACCCATGTAGTCGGTGTCGAAATCAGCTAAACGATTAGCCGACCTCATATCTGATCGACCTATGCTACCAGAAACTCGACGCAACGGCATCTGATAAAATTATTAGATAATAATACGAGCATTTTACAAAATGCCAGTATATATTATATACCAAACGTCTTAATAAATCCAAACATAAAAAAGGTTAGTTATAAAAAAAGCGTGTTTTACAATATGAATAAATTACATATATTTCAACCAAACTAATCACCTTCTGTCGTTTTGTTTTTCCGTGACGAACAGGTTTAAACCGAGGTTTATTGCAGAATTTGCAACTTATCAAATCAGAATCGTCTCTCCAGTAGATCATAGAATTATTCTTGCAGCAGTCTATCTTCTCGACCGGTAAGCCCATACCCTTAACAACTTCTCACTGTTGTAGAAGTTATCGGGTATGAGATTGTGTTTCAGTACAATCTCCTTGATTAATTCACTCAATTGATCATAATACTTTTGAGACATGTGATTCTCTGATTTCAAATTCATGAGACGGGAAACTAATGAAAATTGAGTATGTCCCTCGCACCCCGGATACAATGGCTGATTTCCAGCTTTCAACATGTCGTAAAATTTTTGAGTCTCAGGGTTCGGCGACTCTTCCATATCGGCAACCACATCAAAATCGGGACCAGCTGCATCTTGAACCATATTAATGTACGCGTTTGATGATTCTTCAGAAGGGATGTAAGAGGGTCCTCCAGCATGAAAATCGTGATGGCGTCCAGAGGTGGCGAGCCGGATTTCTCTGTGGTAAACCCATCTATAGTAATTCGGCACGAACCCGTGTTTTACCAGGTGGTACTTAATCTCATCGACGTCCAGGTAACCACTATTCCTACATCTGCTATGATTACAAGGACATTTCAGCCTTTGTCCGTCCTTATGAGCGGAATGTGCTTGCGCAAATTCAATAAAACTCTCGACTCCATCCATGAATTGTGAGGGTAAATAGCCATTATTGATTCGCTAGTACATCCAACTACGATCAAAACTCATCCCAACATTATACGGTTGTTATATTAATTTATCAAAAATTGGGCAGTGAGGGGTAGCTAGAGAATGATTGAAATTTTTGGTAAGGCCCTATCCTATTCGACATCGTGATTTTCCTGTAATACAGCGTCTTAGTATATGAATTTTTGTTGACTAAAAATTTCGGCAGCATCTCCCTTTATTTCTCTAAGTACACATATATTGCAGTGCACCCGAGAACATAAGAGAGTTACTGAACCAAAATTTATGTAATCAACAAAAAAAATATATAGATAAGATAAGCCATATTACAATCACGCTCTCAAACTGTCCAGAGAAGTGGACAATTCGGGATTTAGTATCGAATTCTCTATTCGATACTAAATCCCAAACGAGTCCAAGGTATATTATTTGAGTGTAGATAGAAAGATTGTATTTGGGATCGAAACTATTTTAAACCCCATTATTGGAGGGACGAAACCTCCCCGGTCGGCGCCGTAAACCACGTCATCATAGACGTATACATTAAATGATAAATCGCATCATTTAAACAATATTTAAAAAATAATATATATGTTACACACAACCACTACAAAAAAACAGCGATTTTCCGAGGGAAAATCCGAGGGAATTGACTTCCCTCGAAAATTTTCGAGGGAAAACCGAGGGACAGTTAAATTCCTCGGTTATTTCCGAGGGAATATCATTCCCTCGGAATTTCCTTCGGAAATACGGGCGCCAAAACGTGCCACCATAATTTCCGAAGGACAAACCGAAGGATGACCGACGGAATAGTTTTCGAGGGAAGATTTCCCTCGGAAAACCGAGGGATCTTCCCTTCCCTCGGTTTGAAACTGAGTGAAATATCATTCCCTCGGTTTTATTTCTTTATTTTTTTAAAATATTAATTAAATTTCCGAAGGAATACGATTCCCTCGGAATGATTCCGAGGGAAATTGAATTCCCTCGGAAATTTAATTAATATTTTTAAAAAAATCCAAAAAAATAAATAAAGATCAGAAAAAATAGAAAAAATAGGGTTTATTTCCGGGACGCTGAGGCGCACCCCTCCCCACCCCGGTCGTAATTTTTTGGGTTGTGTTTCTATTTTTTACTATTTTTTCGGGTCTTTTTCCATTTTTAATCTAAAATCGAAGAAAATAGAAAAATCGTAAAAACGAAACCGATCCTATCATCTTAGGCACGTGGGGGTGGTTTTGACCCCAAGTTTGATCAAAAAATACCAACGATCACGTGCGTGTCTACACGTGTCGTGGGATTTGACCAACAACAAGATATACGATCGATCGATGAACTCCTTCGGTTGGAAACGCGAAGCGACGTAGCGTCGTGATTTTTCCATATTGGAGGAGGAGTGCGCCTCGGCGTCGTGGAACCACGGGGGTCGGGCGTCGATCGTTCCGCACGTGTTTTCTATTTGTTTTCGATTTTAGATGAAAAATGGAAAAAAAACCCGAAAAAATAGAAGAATTAGTAAAAAATAGAAAGAAGACCCAAGAGATTACGACCGGGATGGGGAGGAGTGGGCCTCGGCGTCGTGGAACCACGGGGGTCGGGCGTCGATCGTTCCGCACACGTTTTCTAATTTTTTTCGATTTTGGATGAGTAATGGAAAAAAACCCCGAAAAAATAGAAGAATTAGTAAAAAATGAAAGAAGACCCAAGAAATTACAACCGGGGCGGGGAGGGGTGCACCTCGGCGTCCCGGAAATAAACCCTATTCTTTTTCTATTTTTTTTTTGAAATTTCCGAGGGAAGTAAAAATCCCTCGGAATTCCGAGGGATTTTTGATTCCCTCGAAAATTTTAAAAAATAAAAAAATTCGAAAAAAATAGAAAAAAATAGAAAAATCGTAAAAACAAAACCGATCCTCACGTGGGGTGGTTTTGACCCCAAATTCGATCGAAAAATACCAACGATCACGTGCGTGTCTACAAACGCGTACATTAATATGGTTCAAAATGCAGCTGGTCCCGATTTTGACGTAGTGGTCGATGTGGAAGAGTCGCCGAACGCTGAGGCTCAAAAATTTTACGACATGTTGAAAGCTGGAAATCAGCCATTGTATCCGGGGTGCGAAGCACATACTCAGTTGTCATTAGTTTCCCGTCTTATAAATTTGAAATCAGGGAATCACATGTCTCAAAAGTGTTATGATCAATTGAGTGAATTAATCAAGGAGATTGTACCGAAAGAWAATCTCGTACCCGATAACTTCTACAACAGTAAGAAGTTGTTAAGGGGTATGGGCTTACCGGTTGAGATGATAGATTGCTGCAAGAATAATTGTATGAGCTACTGGGGAGACGATTCTAATTTGACAAGTTGCAAATTCTGCAATGATCCTCGGTTTAAGCCTGTTCCTCATGAAAAAACAAAACGACAGAAGGCTCGTGTCGCGTACAAGAAGATGTACTATTTTCTATTAACTCCTCGTCTGCAGAGGTTGTACGCATCTAATGCCACAGCGAAAGATATGAGATGGCATGCTGAACACGTGGTTGAAGACAATGTTATGCGCCACCCATCCGACTCAGAAGCTTGGAAACATTTCAACGACACTAATTCAAGCTTTGCGGCTGAAAGTCGAAACGTGAGACTGGGTCTTTGTACAGATGGTTTTCAACCATTTGGAAGCTTTGGAGCACAATACTCATCGTGGCCCGTCATAGTCACACCCTACAACTTGCCTCCTTGGATGTGCATGAAAGAACARTTCATGTTCCTGAGCGTTCTTGTACCGGGGCCTAAGAATCCAAAAGACAAACTTGATGTGTTTCTGCAACCCCTAATCCATGAATTGAATCAATTGTGGACGGTTGGGGCTCCCTCGTACAATATATCTAAGAAACAAAATTTTCAATTGCGAGCAGCCCTTATGTGGACAATCARCRATTTCCCTGCGTATTCTATGTTGTCCGGATGGAGTACGGCCGGTCAAAAAGCTTGTCCTTACTGTATGAAACGGTCGGACACCTTCACTCTGAAGTGCAGTGGGAAGCAATCATGGTTCGAAAATCACCAAATACTCCTTGAGCATGATCACCGTTTTCGAAAAGAAAAACGACGATTTCGAAAAAGAAGATCTATCGAGACTCCACCGCCGGAAGTGCGCACAGGGATAGAAGTTTTGGCAGAAATAGAAAGATTGGGGCTTCTGAAATTCACTGAACTGGATGCAGCACGAGTTAACGCGCAAATATCCCGAACGTCTGGTTGGAGAAAACGAAGCATTTTCTGGGATCTGCCATATTGGAGGACAAATCTAATTCGTCACAATTTAGATGTTATGCACATCGAAAAGAATGTGTTTGACAATGTTTTCAATATGGTGATGAATATCAAAGGGAAGACCAAGGACACGCGTAAATCTAGGGAAGAGTTGAATGAGTATTGTAATCGCCCAGAGTTGGCGCCAGATGGGTCAGGAAAGTGTCCTAAAGTCTGTTACACACTTGACAAGCCGTCGAAAGCTGTCGTTTGCGATTGGGTTAAATCTCTTCGATTTCCAGATGGGTATGCATCAAATTTGGGGCTTTGCGTCGACAAGAAGGAATCTCGTCTGATCGGGATGAAGAGTCATGATTGTCATGTATTCATGCAGAGGTTGATACCAATAGCCTTTCGTGAACTGCTTCCTCCGAACGTGTGGAAGGCTCTAACCAAATTGAGTTTGTTTTTCAAAGATCTCACATCAACAGTCATTCGCACCGAAGATATGAGTCGACTTGAGCGTGACATTCCGTTAATATTGTGCCAAATGGA
>BMAC01000928.1:426222-465390 GCA_014905375.1 Phtheirospermum japonicum
CATAAAATCTTTAATCGTTGTTTAAAATGATTAATTAGGTTGTAAATGGGATGGTTATTTCCTGAAAAATGGATGATATGTAAGTGCACTTGTTATGTCGAAAACGAAATCCAAAAATTTACCGTCGGATAGATTCCGTCGGTAATTACTGATGCTTACTGTGTGCCGTTGATAAATTTAAAATGTTGATAACTTTCTGACAGCTTGTATCCGTCGACATTCCCGACGGTTTTTCGTTCCGTCGTTAAACCGTTGGAAAATCCATCTTAAAAAGTCTTGAAAATCCAGCTTGGAGAGTAATAATCTTGATGCGTATTTATGTCTTTGTTATTTAATTTCTATGTGACAGTATTCAATCCTTTTGTACTCCTTTTTCTGCTATTATAATTTATCTATTGCAGGTTCATTTTATTATTTTCATAAACAGCTTGTTGGCTATTAACAGATTGGCATATTTGATTGTTATGCTTCTTGATTAGTGTCTCCATTTTCGAATTTCACAAAAATATTGGATTTGTTATTTTAATATCACAATGAAAGTTATTGCACGTGCACAATAATACCAACGCGCGTCTTCAATTGGAAATCCTAAATTACATGGACGATTCACAATATTTCTGCACCATTCCTTTCTATATATTAAAATCTCTGGCTAAAAATGTGTGCGTCTAACTTTTTTTCTTTTTTTTTTTGGTAGCAATGGCTGATTCAAACTCAAAGGGCAAAGGAAAAGCCAACAACATTTTAATCTCCGACATTCTCACGTCTCTTGAAAGCAATTCCAACAATCCGATAGACCAATCCGCAGTCGTTTTGCTGAAAACCATCCATGACCTACAGCAACAGGTGATGGAGCATAAAAAGTGGGCCCAGAGGAAAGTGGCTGATGCAGCGTGCAGACTCGCCAACGATTATTTCGAACTTCAAACGTTAAGGGCGTGGAAGGCCGATCAGGAAAAAACAGAAAACAAGACGGACGATTCGGAAAAACCGAATATCGTGCAGCTCACCCAAGAATATGTCCAGCACGTGAAGGGTCAAGCGAACACGATCACTGATGCTGTGAGGAGGCTGGATATGAAAAATGCCCAAATTTGGGCCGACACTAAAGCGTTGAGGCTGAGTGGGTCCGAGTCCGACAGAGCTCTGCAGGAGGTGCTGAAGAGAGAGAAAAAATGCACGAAAAAAATTGCTGACTTTGAAAAGCAGACTAACAATTTACGTGCACAGTRCGAGGACGAGGAGCTGATGGCGCTGGAGATGGAACGAGAGTTGGTTCAAGCTGAGAGAGAAGCTAAGGAGGTGGAGGTGCGTTTCTTTCGTAATTATTTTTGCGTAAATTTAATTATTTTTTAAATTCCACTTGTGCCAATGATCACACCATACTAATATTTAATATTTAGAAGTTATTATTTGGCGTGCTATTTTCGTGCATCCGATGGTCGTCACTTGTGCAAATTAATGAAGCATATATATGRMAATTTAGTGATAACAAAATGTAGTGATGATGTTACTTCTTGTCCTTACCTGTTAAAATAAGACGTATATTTGGTTTCCAATTGCAGYTTCAGTGGAAACAGGAAACCAAGGAAAAAGAGCATATGCTCGCGCTCGTGGCCGAAGAAACCAGAAAGGCCGAGACTCAGAAAGCTCGTTCAAGAGCCCACTTGTCAAAACTGCGTCGTGAAGTGGAGACGGACGCGCAGGTGGCCAAGGACGAACGCCGACGGCTTGAAGACGAGCTGGCTCGTCTCCGTGTGTCTCGTCCGGTGGAGGACCGATTGCCAAATAACTTGAGCTTCCTGTACAACTACGATGAAGCAACATCTTCAGAATCGAGCGCTCGATCTGAAAGTAACAGGATCTGCATGATATGCATGCAGAACGAAGTGTCTGTGGTTTTATTGCCGTGCAGACATCAAGTCCTTTGTTTTCTCTGCCACGAGAGGAATTGCGGAGCTGTGGGGGCCGGTTGTCCTTATTGBCATGTCGAAATCAAACAGAGCATCAAAGTTTATGGGCCGAGCTCATGAATGAACTCGATTGCACATGAGGCGCGACGGAGGCCAATTTCCTTTGGTTATTGTTATTATTTTATTATTTTTCTGAATTTAAACCTRTGAGTACATTTTTGTTGTGATTTTGAGATTTTAATCTGTGGATTCAATATTTGTTTTACTTGATTTCTATGGATTTTCCAGCTAAATCGGTGTGTTGAATTAATTTATGCAYTGTACTTTATGGAGAAACAAGGTGAATGGGGAGTGAGGCCTTGATTTCTATAAAACACTCTTTTAGCAGGAGCTTAAATTTCTCGTTATTTTTGTCAGCTTCGTATTGCTGTGCGTGTGTTCTTGGAATACACATTGTAAAAGGAAAAGAAAGAAACAAGAACGAAAAGCTAAAAGCCATTGTAGCTAGGGTTAGAAAGAAGTTGCAGAATGAAGATATTTTTCATTGATTTCATAAGCAATACAATACATGTATTTATACAAAGACTTCGAATTATCTAGAACCACACAGCTGTCATTTATCCGTACAAAGAGATAGACATGACAGCTGCACAACACCTAGGGACCGTTGCCTTCAATCTGCTGCTGCTGGTGCATGATATGAGCCATGCATGTCTTTTGTCTTCTTGCTGGCATTGTTCCTGTGCTGCTGGTGCACTGCTCCTTCTCCATGCAGCCTAGAGATCCTTTGTCTTTTATCATGCCCCCTCAATTCTATACTTCCTTTTGGACCAACAAATAACTTATCTCTCATTCTAGCATAGAATTGTCCTGACAAAGGTTTGGTCATAATGTCTGTTGTTTGATCAACTGCTGGCACATGTCTAACTGAGATGATCTTGTTGATTACCTTTTCTCTGATAAAGTGGAGATCTAATTCCATATGCTTAGTTCTTGAGTGATGGACAGGATTTGAAGCCAAGGCAATATCACCTAAGTTGTCCACCCAAACTGTGCTTGGTTTGATCAAGTGTATCTTTAGTTCCTCAAAGAGTGAATGCAGGCACATCACCTCACATGTTACCAAGGCAAGGCTCCTATATTCTGCTTCTGTACTAGACCTGGAGACAGTGGGCTGCCTTTTTGATTTCCAAGATATTAGGTTATCTCCTAGAAAGACACATAAACCAGAGGTTGATCTCCTATCATCTACATCTGAAGCCCAATCAGCATCTGAGAATGCTGTGATTCTAAAGCTATTGCACTTGGTCAGCTTCATCCCATAATCAATTGTTCCAGCAATGTATCTCAGTATCCTCTTTACATCCTTCCAATGCAGGTCAAGGGGGGCTTGCATAAACTGACTTACCTTGTTAACTGCATAACAAATATCAGGTCTTGTCATAGTAAGGTATTGGAGAGCACCAACAATTTTCCTGTACAGATGTGCATTTTGAATTGGCTGACCAGAACATCTTGATAGGGGTGGATGAGACACCATAGGAGTAGAGAGACTGTTTGCCCCCTTCATACCAGCCCTATTGAGGATATCAAGAGCATACTGTTTTTGACTAAGGAACAGTCCATCTGAGTGATTTGAAACCTGTATTCCAAGAAAGAAATTGAGCTGGCCAAGATCCTTGATTGAAAAGTGAGACCTGAGCTGAAGGATTAGATGATCAATAGCTGAATTGTGAATCCCTGTAACAATGATATCATCAACATAGGCCATGACAAGAAGGGTGGTACCCTTAGAATGTTTAATGTGCAGAGATGTGCCAGCTTGTGACACATGAAAGCCTAACTGAATCAGAATAGAACCAAATTTGCTTGACCAGGCTCTTGAGGCTTGTTTGAGGCCATATAGTGATTTATGCAACTTTCAAACCAGTGGGGGCCTGGAATGTACTTCAAAACCAACAGGCTGCTCCATGTAATGCTCAGTGTCAATATCCCCATTAAGTAATGCATTATCCACATCAATTTGTCTAATGTTCCAACCAAAAGTCAGGGCAAGGGAAAGTATGATCCTTATGGTGCCAGGCCTGATCACAGAGCTAAAATTTTCAGTGTAACCCAACCTGGATCTTGATTGTAACCTTTAGCAACAAGTCTTGCTTTGTGTCTGATAACCTGTCCATTTTGGTCCTTTTTGAGTTTAAAAACCCACTTACAACCTATTACCTTTCTGTTGGGAGGAAAAGGAACCAGACTCCAAGTCCTATTCATGATTAATGCTTTGAATTCATCCTGCATTGCCTTTTTCCAAGCTGAATTGGTGAGAGCTTCTTGAGCAGAAGTAGGTTCAGTGTCCTGTAGGTCTGTGACAAGCCAAGCTTTAGGTTTGTGGATTCCATCTTTGGACCTGGTGACCATTTGGTGTGTTCCTGCAACCTGATTCAAAACATTAGGAGCTAAAGGAGTAATATCATGAACATTCTCAATAGGTAAATCTATGGTGATAGTTCCCCCTGGAATGGAAGAGGTGGTGGAGTCTGAGGAGGTAGGAGAGGTAGATGAGGTATTGATGATGGGAGAGTGATGTGATGATTGTGGTTCTGATGGTGTATGAGGAGGAGAAATGGGATTTATATCTGGAGCTATGGTTGGTGTGGTAAGTAAAGGAGCTGTGTTGAAATGTGAAGGTTCCACATCATTTTTTGAGTGATGAGATTTGTGGAAAGGAAAAATCCTTTCATCAAATTTGACATGCCTGGTTATGATTATTTTCTTGGAGGGTAATAAGACCTTATAACCCTTATGGTAAGGGCTATACCCCATGAAAACTGCAGCAAGGCTCCTTGGTTCAAGCTTATGAGTATTGTAGTGCCTAAGCAAGGGATAGCAAAGGCACCCAAAAGATTTTAAGAAATGATAATCTGGTTTTTGTTTGGTTAGAATCTCTAMAGGAGCTTTGAATCCTAAACCCTTGGCAGGTAATCTGTTTATGAGAAAAACAGCACTTGTGAAAGCCTCATCCCAGTAGAACAAAGGCATTTTGGACTGAGATATAAGGGAAAGACCTACTTCAACAATTTGCCTATGTTTCCTTTCTGCAAGCCCATTTTGTCGTGGGGTGTAAGGACAAGAAACCCTGTGAATTATCCCATGTTGAGCTAAAATAGGTCTTAAGCCCATGAGTTCTCCTCCACCATCATTTTGTAAGACCTTTATTTTGGAGTTAAATTCGTTTTCAATTAAGGCCTTAAAATGCAGAAAAACTGATTTGGTGTCAGATTTTCGTTTTAAAAGGTAAAACCATGTAAACCTGGTAAAATGATCAACAAAACTGACATAATATCTGAACCCTGAGTGAGATACAATATGAGCTGGTCCCCAAAGGTCACTGTGGACAAGATCAAAGGGTCGATTATAAGTGGTATCACTGTTAGAAAAAGGCAGTTTATGAGCCTTAGCTTCAAGACAAGTAGAACACAAAGAATCAGCCTCATTATTATTGATAAAGGGAATATTACAATGGTTCAGAGCCCTCTTGACAACACCATAAGAGGGATGACCTAATCTAGAAAGCCAAATGGCCAAATCTAGGTCCCTAGTTATTTTAGCAGAAAAAAATGAAGGCTGATGCATTTCTTGACTTGATGTGGGGTTTTGTGGATTGACAGGGGMTGACTTTTGAAGATCAAAACTGTAGAGGCCATCCTTAAGTTTCCCTTGGAGTAGAGTTTCCCTTGTGGCTAGGTCCTTCACAATACACACAAAAGGGTGAAATTCAAAAAACACTTGATTGTCATGTGCAAACTTTGCAACACTCATCAGATTTCTAGTTATATCAGGAGTGTGCAGGAGGTTATTTAAGAGAAATGAGAAAGAGTTCGGTTGTGAAGGGGAATATACCATAGAAGAACCAATATGAGCTATGTTCATACATGCACCATTGGCTGTATGCACCCTTTCCTGTCCTTGATAATCTGTAGCCATGTTTAGATTTCCAAAATCATAAGTGAGGTGGTTTGTTGCTCCTGAATCTGGGAACCAAAGGCTATCCTGATTGTTCTATGATCCAACACTTCCAAAACTAGCCATATGAACAGAAGGAGATGCATTGTTGCTTAATTGATTGCTGCTGCTGTTGTAAGAAGAAGGTGAGTAGTTCATGTCAAATTTATATAGTAATATTTCTCAACAGTGTGGTTTTTGTATCCACAGATCTGACATTTTGGCCTGCTATTTCCAGAAAACCTTCCTCCTCGGCCTCTAAAACCACCTCCTGATCCTCTTGACTGAGATCCTCTTCCTCTTATTGAGTTGTTTCTTCCTCTGGCACTTGAATTGTTAAAGGCTCGTCTGTTTCCTTGTGTTTGTGTAGCCATATTAACTGAGAATTGTGAGCTGCTGTCAGCTCCCATGGACTGATTGATTCCTTTATTTCCTTCAATGCGGCTCTCATAAGAAAGTAGAGCTGCATAGGCCTCCATCAAGGTGCAAGAATTAGACCTTGTAGTAAGTGAAACAATCACTGGATCATATTCTTGTCCAAGTCTAGTAAGCAAGTGCAAACCTTGATCTGTTTCCTTGGTTCCTTCTCCAACAATTGATAACATATCACAGATGGATTTGACCTTATTGAAGTAGTCTATGATAGAAAGACTCCTTTTTTTTTTGAGTTTGGAGCTGTAACTTCAGCTGCATGACCTTGGCAGATCTCTGAGTGGCAAACGACCCTTTCAATGTGTTCCAGATCTGTTTAGCACTCCTTAATCCAACGGTTGTGACAAGCAGGTTTTCAGAGAGAGAAGATAAAAGCCAGGATGCAATGAGCTGATCTTGCATGATCCAAGAGATATAAGCTGGATTCATTCTTGGTGTTTCACTATCTTGTCCAGAAATTAACCTTTCAGGAATAAGGTTGTCTCCTGTGATATATCCCTCCAAACTATATCCTCTAAGTGCGGTCAATATTTGCTGTTCCCACAATAAATAGTTGTTGTCACTTAGCTTGATAGTGACAAGCTGTGTTTGCAACTTCAAAAATAGGTTCCAGTGCATTGGCTGCAGGAATTGCAGCCATGAAAGCGACCTTTGATAAAGGATAAGGGCTATTTAATGAAGGATATACGCATGTGGCTCTGATACCATAAAAGGAAAAGAAAGAAACAAGAACGAAAGGCTAAAAGCCACTGTAGCTAGGGTTAGAAAGAAGTTGCAGAATGAAGATATTTTTCATTGATTTCATAAGCAATACAATACATGTATTTATACAAAGACTCCGAATTATCTAGAACCACACAGCTGTCATTTATCCGTACAAAGAGATATACATGACAGCTGCACAACACCTAGGGACCGTTGCCTTCAATCTGCTGCTGCTGGTGCATGATATGAGCCATGCATGTCTTTTGTCTTCTTGCTGGCATTGTTCCTGTGCTGCTGGTTCACTGCTCCTTCTCCATGCAGCCTAGAGATCCTTTGTCGTTTATCACATTGAACCTACATAATTGTGTCACTGATTATGAAAAATAATTTCACAGAACATACATAACAAGGCCATTGAATACGAACAAAAAAAGTTATATGATTGACATTTGCACATGTTCATTGATTTGCATCTTTTTGTACATATTTTTGCTATCGTTTTTGTATCACGTTGCGTGTTTTTCGCTTGCTTTTAGGTGTTTTAGGAGTCGAGTTGGCCGTTTTTCGTTATTTCTAGGTTTTCTTAGTTTTTGTACGTTTTATTAATAGTTTTCGTAGTTTTTCACTTTTTTATTTTTCTCTTGGCCGTAGGACGTCCAAGCGGGGCCCGCGCTCGTTTGGGATCGTTGATACTCGACTCGGGAGTGGACGGACAAGCAAGGAAGTGCAACGGACGATGCTCGATCAACCAGCGGACGTGAAAAGAACGAGAAATCGAGCCGGGAGCAGGAATCCAATCGACCGACTGGATGTTCAGTCGATCGACTGACCTTATAATCGATCGACTGAACCCCCAAAATTGACTAGTTTCCAGGGACTTTTGGCATTTTGGACGACGCAGTCGATCGACTGCCTACTTGGCCGATCGACTGCGGTCGATCGACTGGAGCCCTCAAGATCGACTGGATTCCAGGGACTTTTGGCCATTTTTGACATGCAGTCGATCAACTGCCGACATGACCGATCGACTTCTTTTGCAGTCGATCGACTGAAAAGCAGATTTTTTTTTGGAGAATAAGTAATCAGACGTCTTTTCAAGAGAAGGAAACTTGCAGAAGGCCTTTCTTCCCCAAGAAAGCTCCTTCAAACCAGAAAACAATTCCCTTTTCATATTTGCTCAATTTAAATTCTCATAAATTCTAGTAATTAGTGATAGATTAGTTAAGCTTTAGATCCATGTTAGTTAGTTGTTTAAGCTTTGGTTTACATTTATTTTTGGTGAAGAATCCTTCAAGCTTTCAAGCTTTCCTTTTCAAGCTTTTTGGAATCATACATTTGGTAAAATCTTTCTATTAATATAAGTTTTATGTTCATGTTATTTTCTTTAATCTTGTGTTAATACTTGGATCATAGTTTAGTTGCTATTTTGATTATCAAAACTTTCATTTTCATTTTGTAGCTTTCTAGCTTTTGAACTTATACTTTTAAGTTGTTAAGTTGTTTAAATCAATTTCTCAAAGCTTTTATAAGTTCTATATAATCTTCCCTTTTTAAAGCTTTAATTTTTGTTAAATTAATATTGACTTTTTCAAATAAGCTTGACTTTAATCTTCCCTCCAATTTTCCTTAATTTAAAATTATAAGTTTTATTAGTTAACTAGTTTAGATTAATCGTTTTAAATAAGCTCTAATTTCCTTTTCATTTTCAATGTTTTTAAATCTTGTATTTCAATATAAATCTTAGTCGTAAAACTCAAAACCGAACAATGACTACTGCTTTCTTAGTTTAAATTAGTTTCGTATAAACCGACGATAAGAACAATTAAGAAACCGATAGCCGATAACATCCATCCTCGAGAGACACAACTCGGGAAGAACTCGCCGCCCTACAACCGGCTCCGTACTCTTGCGGAGACGGATTCTCAAATTAGAGCGTCGAGGATTTGTCGATCAAAAATTTGGCGGCCGTTGCCGGGGATGGATTAAGGCCAATGGCGTTCTTAATTACTCTTATTGTTATTGTAAATAGTAGTTAGTTAATTGTTTTACATTCGATACGCGTGATCTTTTGTTGTTGTTGTGTATGCAAGGTCGGCGATCGCTCAGACAGGAGTTGATTCCATTCTTGCCGAACCCCGAGAGGTTGCGACGAGACGCACGAGCCGCAATTAGGCGAAACACGTCCGACGTCCCGTTGCCTCCCTTATTATCACCGGTGATAGAAGACCCAACTATGGCCACTCCGGTCGAAAACCCGACGCCTCCTGCCCCTGCCCACGACAACCAAGGGGTTCTGCACCCGCCAATATCGACCGGCCCACGCCGGCACCTCAAGCCGCGGCTCTTCAAGACCCACAACCCGTCTATGCGACGACGTTCGACCAAGGGGAAATGGTTTTACGAACCAAGACCCCCAAAGTTCGAATTCTCAATTTCACGGGACGCCCTACCGAGGTCCGATCATCGAAGGGCCGCCGTACGCGTATCAACCGCCGTTCCAAGTTCCGAGGCAGTATCACCAAGGTCCAAACTACGCCCCCCACGGGCACGAGCCACGATTCCCGCATCCGGCCGGGCCCATGCCTCAATTCCGAAACCCGATACCTCAAGATTTTCCACGAGCGCCCGCAGTCAACGAAAACCCGTATGCCGCTCGTGATATCGGAGGTCATCCTTTCGCCACCCCCGACGGGGGTCCTACCAATAGTATCAAGGAAGTGTCGAGGCCGTACATGGGCGACTTCTCCTCTTGTATTCGATTGAGCCCCGAGGCTCTCGAATACGATTTGCGGCCGATAGACCTAAACCGACTACCCACGTTCCACGGCTTACCGCAAGAAGACGCGATGCAATTCCTACGAATCTTTTCCTATACGGTGTCGAGCTTTCCGCGCCAAGGAATTCATATCGACCAAATCAAGATGAGATGTTTCCCGTACACGATGAAGGACAAGGCCGTTGATTGGCTCATGACATTGCCGTCCGACTCCCTTACCAATTGGGATATGGTCACCGAACGATTCATGGAGGAATACTATTCTCAAGAGAAGACGGCCGACTTTCGAGCTAAGATTGCCTCGTTCCGACAAGCGAGCGACGAAACTTTCTACGAGGCATGGGAGCGATTCAAAGGATACCTTACTAAATGCCCACACCATCGGTTTACCGGCGACTTCTTGAATCAGTTCTTCTATAACGGATTGGCGTTCGCATCAAAGCGCATGGTGAACAATGCCGCCGGCGGGAACTTAGCCGGCCGCTCGACGAGAGAACTATACGACATCTTTGTTAACATGGCCACCAACGATCATCGCATGAGTATTTTGGAACGAAAGGAGCACGTGAAAGAGGTCTCGACAAAAGAGGAGCCCGAGTGGGCCCGTAAAATCGCCGAGCTAGAAAATCAAATAGCCTCTCTCACCAAGCCATACCCGAGCTCGATCGAGACGTGCACTACGTGCGGAATGCCGGGGCATGGAGCTAATGCGTGCCCGATTAACTACGGGCAAACGAACGACTTCGACGAGCAAGCATACGCGGTCCAAGGATACCAAGCAACTCGGGGAGGTTTTCCACGCAACAACGATCCTTATGCCCCATTATATAATCCCGGTTGGAGAAACCACCCTAACTTTAGGTGGAAGGAACCAACGAACACTCAAACTCCACCCGGACCCCCGATGACACAACAAGCTCAACCAACGCGCCCCCAAGTTCCATATGCCGCTCGACCACCTTTTCCGCCTCACCAACCGCCTCAACAAGCACCGTTTCCACCTCCCCAAGACAATCCGAGACCGCGACAATCGAACCTCGAATCCGTCTTATCCGAGCTAAGCAAATCGGCTCTTGAGTTTGGAGACACAAATGGGGCAAATAGCTACGGATGTCAACGAACTAAAACAAGCACGGGACAAGGACAAGCTACCAAGTCAACCGGCCCAAGCTCAAGCCGTGACCATTCTCCGAAGTGGCAAGGTGGTAGACAACAAGGTCGCCCTACCCGATGACGGACCTTCGACGAGTGTTCAAGAAGATCGTGCTACTCCAAATTCGAACGAGCCCGTAGCCGCTCCTAGCTCTCCCACATCACTCTCTAGTGGTGAGGCGAAGGGGTCCCAGGTTGACGGGGGGTTACATAAGTCCACGACACCATACCGACCTCCGATTCCATATCCGATCCGTATCCGACCGACAAAGCAAGACGACCAATTCCTCGAGCTATACAAGATGCTATCAAAGGTTAACATTAACCTCCCTTTGCTCGACATAATCCGAAATATTCCCKCTTACACGAAKYTTTTCAAGGAGCTCACATCCAAGAAAYGACGATTCGAGGAGAATGAAAAGATATGTATCTCGAACGCGGCAAGCATTGCCTTTAGCAACTCTCTCCCACATAAGGAAGGTGATCCGGGAAGCTTTTGTATCAAAATCACCCTCGGAAACGGCAAGGAGACACGAGGGATTCTAGACCTCGGCGCAGGAATAAACTTGATGCCGTACTCTATTTTTAAACAGTTGGAGTTGGGCGACCTCAAGGAGACGAGAATGTGTTTGCAACTGGCCGACCGATCAGTCCGATACCCGAAGGGCGTGGTCGAAGACATTTTGGTACAAGTAGGAAGCCTCATCGTGCCTGTGGATTTTGTTATACTGGACGTCGGGGAGGTGAGCAATGAAGGCCGAGAACACACGATCTTACTTGGTCGGCCCTTCATGGCCACGACGAACACTTTGATCGATGTGAAAAATGGGAAGTTATCTTTCTCGATTTTGGGAGATACAACGAACTTCTTGATCCACGACTTGGGAGCCGTTCCTCCTTCCTCCTTCCATGCCGATTGTGCTATGATCGACCCGATACACGAACTAGTTGAGGAAGTCGCTCGGGAGGATGTGAACGAGAATGTTAAGGGCGACGAGTGGCTAGCGCTTCGATCGGAGGGGGTGGTAGAAATATTTGAGATATCAAGCGTCGAACCGGCCCTTATGCCAAAACTGGAGCTCAAGACCCTCCCGAGCCATCTCAAGTACGTTTACTTGGAAAGTGGAGAAACAAAACCCGTGATCATCTACGCCGAGCTTCCCCCGAGAGACGAGGCACGTTTGGTGGAAGTTTTGAAAAAGAAAAAGAAGGCGATAGGGTGGAGCCTTGGTGACATTAAAGGCATAAGCCCCTCCACTTGTATGCATAGGATCATCTTCCAAGACGGAGTAAAACCATCGAGGGAAGGCCAACGACGATTGAACCCGAACTTGATGGAGATTGTGAAGGGTGAGATACTGAAACTTGTGGCCGAGGGTTTGATATTCCCAATCGGAGAGAGTGAATGGGTGAGCCCAGTCCACATGGTGTCGAAGAAGAGCGGAATAACCGTGATTGAGAACGAACGGGGCGAGCGTGTGACGACCCGTGCGACCACCGGTTGGCGAATGTGTATAGACTTCCGAAAGCTCAATGCCGCCACCAAGAAGGACCACTTCCTACTCCCGTTCATCGACCAGATGTTGGACAAGCTCGCGGGGCATCATTCGTATTATTTTCTCGATGGATTATCAGGATACTACCAAATCGCTATCTCTCCGGAGGATCAATCCAAGACGACATTCACGTGCCCTTTCGGCACATACGCTTTCCGACGCATGCTCTTCGGCTTGTGCAATGCACCCGCTACTTTCCAACGATGTATGCTCTCGATCTTTTCCGACATGCTCGACAAGTACATGGAGGTTTTCATGGACGATTTTTCTATCTACGGCTCTCCTTTCGACGAGTGTCTTGATCATTTGTCAAGTGTTTTTGAGAGATGTGTGGAGAACCACCTTACTTTGAGTTGGGAGAAAAGCCACTTCAGGGTGAGAAGTGGAATAGTTTTGGGGCATGTGGTGTCGTCTAAAGGAATCGAGGTCGACAAGGCGAAGATTGACGTGATTGAGAAACTTCCCCCACCGATCAACGTGAAGGGAGTGCGGAGCTTCCTCGGTCATGAAGGGTTCTATAGGAGGTTCATTAAGGACTTCTCGAAGCTTAGCCACCCCTTGTGCCATTTGCTTAGCGCCGACGTCCCGTTTGTGTTTGATGATGCTTGTCTAGCGGCGTTCGATTCATTAAAGAAAAGCTTGACTTCTACTCTCGTGGTGATAGCCCCGGATTGGTCCCTCCCATTCGAAATAATGTGCGATGCGTCGAACGAAGCAGTGGGGGCCGTCCTAGGGCAACGAGTCGACAAACTCCTCCAGGTCGTCTACTACGCAAGTCTTATGCTCAATAATGCTCAAAGGAACTACACAACTACCGAAAAGGAGCTACTTACCGTGGTTTACTCGCTCGAGAAGTTCTGATCATATATCGTTGGGTCGAGGGTGATTATACATAGCGATCATGCGGCACTACGACATCTTTTCAACAAGCCTCAAGCGAAGCCGAGACTAATCCGGTGGATCCTTCTAATTCAAGAGTTCGACGTGGAGATCAGGGATAGGAAAGGGTGCGAGAACGTAGTCGCCGACCACCTCTCTCGTTTGGAGTTCGGGAGTGGATAGAAAGAGTCCCCACTTATCGGAGAAAACCAAGCTCACGAAAACCTCTTCGGTGTGTCCGTCACACCATGGTACGCCAATATTGCTAACTACCTTGATAGCGGGGTGCTCCGTCCGGACCTGTCTCATCACGAGAGAAGGAGGTTTCTTGCCACGTGTCGAGGTTATTATGGGGATGACCCTCTTATGTTCAAAATCGGGAAGGATGGTGTTTTGAGGAGGTGTATTCCGGAAGAGGGAAAAGAGGAGATATTGACTCATTGCCATGATCATCTAGTCGGGGGGCATTTCGGTGGCCAAAAGACCGCTTATAAAGTTCTCCAGTCGGGTTTCTATTGGCCTACTCTTTTCAAGGATGCTCACGAGCATTTTCAGAGGTGTGATCGGTGTCAACGGACGGATAGTATCGGAAAGCAGAATGAGATGCCGATGATGTATAACTTGGCTGTCGAGATCTTTGATGTTTGGGGGATCGATTTCATGGGTCCCTTCCCGAAGTCTCACGAGTATGAATACATATTGGTTGCGGTGGATTACGTCTCTAAATGGATAGAAGCAATCCCGGCAAGGAGAAATGATGGCGAAACGGTAGTAAAGTTTGTTCGGAGCAACATATTCATTCGATTCGGAGTTCCGAGGGTTCTAATCAGCGATGGTGGCAAGTATTTTAACAACAAACTACTTGAACGAGTTTTGAAGAACTATGGAGTCGTGCACAAGGTTTCACTCCTTACCATCCGCAAATAGCCGGGCAAGTCGAGACGAGTAATCGTCAAATCAAAAACATTCTCGAGAAAACTGTGCAACCAAACCGGAAGGACTGGTCAACGAAGCTCACCGATGCCTTGTGGGCCGTTCGTACGGCCTATAAGATGGTTATTGGAATGAGTCCCTATCGTTTGGTGTATGGGAAGTCGTGCCATCTGCCGGTGGAAATGGAGCATAGAGCGTGGTGGGCAATCCGAGCGTGTAACTTTGATTGAAGCAGGCCGGAGAAGGGAGAAAACTCCAACTGGAGGAGCTCGAAGAATTACGGAACGAGGCGTTTGATAATGCCCGATTGTACAAGGAGAAAACGAAGCTGCTCCACGATAAGAAACTCGTACCGAAAGAGTTGGAGGAGGGAATGAAAGTACTCCTTTATAACACTCGTCTTGCCATGTTTCCCGGGAAGCTTATGTCCAAATGGAGCGGGCCGTACAAAATCGAGAAGGTATCCCCATTCAGAGCCGTGACGTTAATCGACCCAAAGACGGACGAACGTTTTCAAGTGAATGGAGATCGAGTCAAACCTTACAGGCATAGCGTGTTGCAAACAAATGCTCTCGAGCCAGTAGTCGTAGACGAGGAGGACCTGAGTGACTTTCCCCCGATGGAGTCTTGATCGTCGAACCAGGGTCATCGAGCGAACGACGTTAACCAAACGCGCTCCGCGGGAGGCAACCCACGATTTTCTAACTCTTTTCTTGTTTTTTCTAATTTATTGTATATTCTATCTTTACGTAGTTGTAAAAGGGTTTTTGGGGTTTGTGTAGGTCCAGTCTTGGAGTTTTGGGAGAAAACAGGATCGAAATTGGAGATGGACTGCTGGAATGCAGTCGATCGACTGCATATCTAGTCGATCGACTGGAATGCCTGTCGATCGACTGCCCAATCGACAGACGGGTTCAAATCGACTGGATTCCAGAAATTTTTAAGCTTTTTGCAAGAGCAGTCGATCGACTGGGCACTTGATGATCGACAGCCAGTCGATCGACTGGTGGACGATCGACTGAGATGGGCCAATCGACTGGATTCCAGAGTTTTTAAGGTTTTTGACAAGAGCAGTCGATTGACTGGGCACTTGATGATCGACAGCCAGTCGATCGACTGGTGGACGATCGACTGAGATGGGCCAATCGACTGGATTCCAGAGTTTTTAAGGTTTTTGACAAGAGCAGTCGATCCACAGTCGACAGTCGATCGTCTGCAGTCGATCGACTGCCCGTAATGCCCAGATCCCAGCGGGCTTTATAAAGAGCAGTCGATTCCCCTCCCTAACCCACATATCGACCGAGAAAACACAGAAAAACGGGAAGAGCAATAAAAAAAACAGGAAAGTAAAAAAAAACACAACAAAAATGACTTGTGTCGTTCGAAGGCGAGCAGTTACGCGGGAAGTTTCATTTTTCTTTTCCTCTCTACATTCAAAACTCTCTTTGGTTATCGTTCGATTCCTCGTTCCTTTTTCTAACCAATTAATCAAGGTACTTCGCTTAAACGATCCTTTGGGAAATTAGGAACTTGACTTTTGTTGTTGGTTGTGTTTGTGGGTAGGAATTTGAGCCTTTCTTGTTTGATTTTCTTCTTTAAAAAACTTGCCCACCAACTGTTCGACAAATTGCCCCAAAGAACATTTGGTTTGAATTTTTCTCGTTTTTCCATTGATTCTTTGTTCATTTCGATTTTTGGAAACCTCCACTACAAATCCGTCTGCTTGCATTCCTATTTCACCTTTTACCATGGATGGCCACTCCGATGACGAAATTTCCAACCTTCCCCAATACCCCGATATCGCCGGGGATTACGGTGCCCCCTTCCCGGTCTACTCCACATACGAGGGGGAACTTTTTCAAAATCTGTCCCAACGACATTTTGCTACCCCACGCTTTATCAATATTGAGCGTTTGGACAAATGGGTAGCGAACAGGGACGTTGACGGGTTCGGCACCCGAATACTCCATTACATCGACGCGATGAACGGCCGAATGTTTGCGTCTTTACAGGCACCGGCTTATCGGGAGCTAGTGCTCGAGTTTTTCACCTCATACCAGGAGACCGATGACAGGGGTTTTAATGTCCGTTGTGGGGGAATCGAGCACCGGATCGATCAGGGGGTGCTCCAAGGGGTGCTCGGGCTTGACTGCCAACAGTACTCATACACGCAGTTGCCTGGTTTTCATGCGGATGAGTTTTGGGGGAGTAATACGGCCGGAAGTGGTACCCGGGATCGATACTCGGCGTCGGCGATCGTCGATTTGGCACTGCTTGGGGCTTACAAATTCTTTGCCCACGTCCTGATGGGCAAACATGAAAGCACCAACCTCACTCATCACGAGCTTTACGTGCTTAGGTGCCTGGTCAATGGACATCCGGTCCCATTCTTTCCGTTTATCCGAGGACAAATTTGAGGGATTCGGAAGATGAGAGGAGGAAGCGTCGCCCGAGTTGGCATGGGGCCGATGATCACCGTTCTTGCCCGCTACTTTGGGTTTGAGGCCGAGGCGGCCAACATGACGAGCGTCGATCTTATGGAGTTGGCGTTCAAAACGCCGAGAGCCCCGACGAACCAAAACCCTAGACGCCAATGCCACCGAGGCAATGAGCAAGGCGAAGCCGGCGACGTCCCGAACACCGGTTCGGGCGCGCAATTCGGAGTGAGCACGAGCCAAGCGGCAGCCCCGCAGTACGGAGGTCCGAGCACCGGCTCGGGTCCCGAGATGGGTTGGAAYGACTTCCAACAGGCTGTGTTTGCCCGTTTCGACCAGCTCAGCACCCGTTTTGACCGGCTCGACGAGGGGCAGGCAAGAAACGACCGAGCTTTCCAAGGCCTCCATAGCCGGATCCTTTTGGTCGAGAGTCGGATGCGTCGGGACGACGACGACGACGAAGACGATGACAGCGGCGACGATGAAAACGAGGAGGAGGAGGAAGACGAGGCCGCGACCCTCCGTGCCCGACCTAGGAGACGTCGTTAAATCTCCTAATTTATCCTTTGTTTATTTTTATTTGTTATTGTTTTTGTGTGTTATTTTATTTTATCTTTCGATTATGTTCTTTTATTTCTCTCTCGACTCTTGTAAAAATTAAAAAAATAAAAAAAATTAATAAAAAAAAAAAATCCTTTTAATTGCTTTCGTTTTTTGTATATAGTTTATTTTCATTTTCTTTGAATATATTCTCAAAACATAAAACAAATTTGAAAAATAACAAAAATCCAAACAAATTAGAAAATTCAAAAACTCAAAAATATTTTTGTTTTTGTAAATAATTGTTTTTGTGCAAATTTCCACATTGCCTTACCTTGTAGATAGCTTGTTTCTTACCTCGGCTCCCGGCAACGACTTTTGCACAACCACGACGACACAAGCTCGGACATAGGGGCGTTTTCTTCTCCCTACACCTTTTTACTGCTTTTATTAGCTTAATTACGCAATGAGGACATTGCTAGGTTTTAAGTGTGGGGTGGTGGAGTTCGTCCTAGATTTTTAATTTTGTCGTGTTCTTGCTTGTGTTAATTTGAGTAACGTATGTGCTATTATTGCTTGGACCCTTGGCGAAGTGACGCGTTTTTGATGATTTGTTAGGGTGTTTAGATCTTCGATCGAATTTAGTGGATTTAGGTGGTTTAACTTGTTGGGATCTCCGTTTGGTTTTAGCTTCGTGCTATCCTTGTGCTCGTTTAGAACTAGTGCCTCGACTAGCCCTCGTCATCAAATGCTCTCTATAGGTTTTTGTTTTGTAATTTGGAGTCGCCAATTGCTCCACGTGCTTGATCGAGAATTTTGTAAGTTGCTAGTAGCAACGAATGATCGGAGTCGTTGAAAGCTTCGTATTTTCATCTTTATTTACCTTGTTAAAAAAAAGAGAAAAAGAAAAATATAAAAAAAAGAGAGAAAAAGAAAAAGAGACGAATAAACAAGGATAAGTTATAAATCCTTGAAGTTGTTGAGTAGTTAGTAGCACGTTTTTCCCTTTTCCGTTTTTTAGTATATATTTGTTAAAGAGAAGCGTAGATGATTTTGGCTAGTAGGGAGCCGATTAACGGTTCGAGCGTGGATAGACCTTAGCCGGGGCGAGGACGGGGGGACCGACTTGGTGAATTGCTTAAGTTCTTTTAGGGTTCGGAAGTCGATCTAAATTTCTTTAACAACGCACATTGACGTCCTTTTAGCCAAAGCTAACAAGAAACGTAGCGTACGATGTCTCGAATTATTTTGTGCATTAGTTTAGGGTTGGTCGGGGGTAATTTTGTAAATTTACGTTAGTTTTGCTTGAGGACAAGCAACCGTTCTAAGTGTGGGGTGGTTGATTTGCATCTTTTTGTACATATTTTTGCTATCATTTTTGTATCACGTTGCGTGTGTTTCGCTTGCTTTTAGGTGTTTTAGGAGTCGAGTTGGCCGTTTTTCGTTATTTCTAGGTTTTCTTAGTTTTTGTACGTTTTATTAATAGTTTTCGTAATTTTTCAATTTTTCATTTTTCTCTTGGCCGTAGGACGTCCAAGCGGGGCCCGCGCTCATTTGGGATCGTTGATACTCGACTCGGGAGTGGACGGACAAGCAAGGAAGCACAACGACGAGGCTCGATCAACCGGCGGACGTGAAAAGAATGAGAAATCGAGCCGGGAGCAGGAATCCAGTCGACCGACTGGATGTTCAGTCGATCGACTGACCTTATAGTCGATCGACTGAACCCCCAAAATCGACTGGATTCCAGGGACTTTTGGCATTTTGGACGACGCAGTCGATCGACTGCCTACTYGGCCGATCGACTGCGGTYGATCGACTGGAGCCCTYAAGATCGACTGGATTCCAGGGACTTTTGGCCATTTTTGACATGCAGTCGATCGACTGCCGACATGACCGATCGACTGCCAGTCGATCGACTGCTTTTGCAGTCGATCGACTGAAAAGCAGATTTTTTTTGGAGAATAAGTAATCAGACGTCTTTTCAAGAGAAGGAAACTTGCAGAAGGCCTTTCTTCCCCAAGAAAGCTCCTTCAAACCAGAAAACAATTCCCTTTTCATATTTGCTCAATTTAAATTCTCATAAATTCTAGTAATTAGTGATAGATTAGTTAAGTTTTAGATCCATGCTAGTTAGTTGTTTAAGCTTTGGTTTACATTTCTTTTTGGTGAAGAATTCTTCAAGCTTTCAAGCTTTCCTTTTCAACCTTTTTAGAATCATACATTTGGTAATATCTTTCTATTAATATAAGTTTTATGATCATGTTATTTTCTTTAATCTTGTGTTAATACTTGGATCATAGTTTAGTTGCTATTTTGATTATCAAAACTTTCATTTTCATTTTGTAGCTTTCTAGMTTTTGAACTTATACTTTTAAGTTGTTAAGTTGTTTAAATTAATTTCTCAAAGCTTTTATAAGTTCTATATAAGCTTCCCTTTTTAAAGCTTTAATTTTTGTTAAATTAATATTGACTTTTTCAAATAAGCTGGACTTTAATTTTCCCTCCAATTTTCCTTAATTTAAAATTATAAGTTTTATTAGTTAACTAGTTTAGATTAATCGTTTTAAATAAGATCTAATTTCCTTTTCATTTTCAATGTTTTTAAATCTTGTATTTCAATATAAATCTTAGTCGTAAAACTCAAAACCGAACAATGACTACTGCTTTTTTAGTTTAAATTAGTTTCGTATAAACCGACGATAAGAACAATTAAGAAACCGATAGCCGATAACATCCATCCTCGAGAGACACGACTCGGGAAGAACTCGCCGCCCTACAACCGGCTCCGTACTCTTGCGGAGACGGATTCTCAAATTAGAGCGTCGAGGATTTGTCGATCATTCATGTATAAATATGTGTGTATTATGCGTGATTTAAGGTACTACAGTGTATGAATATAAGGATTATTGCGACATTAGATATAGATGGCATGGTCAGTGCATTACCATCATGCACGTTCAACATGCACAATAGTACCCTGAACATTATCATCATAAATATTGACAATTTCTTATATATTTCAATTTTTATATCACAATTAGTCACTCTATCCAGTTGGTCAAACTAATAGTCCAATAATTAACAAATATTAATGTTTGTAAATCTTCGTAATTATTCATATATTATACACAATAATATGTGCGTTCATGCACAGTCATTTATGCAAAAATGCACAAGAAAAACAATTAGCACATTGGAATACTCGTAGAAAAAAAGAAATTCAAAAAATATCGAACAAAAATAGATATTTTTAACAAAACTAAAAAAATAAAAAATATATATTTTCTTAGTAAAAATATTTTGTTAAGATAATAATTACAATAGTAATTTCCCCTACATATTAATTCGTAATCTTTCTACATTTGTGTCTGCTTCCCACGCTTAGTTAGTTTTGAAAATAATGATGGTGTTTCAGTGTCATTCGAGCCTAATATCTATCTTATTTAATATTTTTTTAATTATATTTTACCCAATTTAATATTTTTCTCTTATTATTTTTTGCCTAATTCAATAATTTTCTTTTATTATATGTTACATAATTCAATATTTTCTTTATCATGTTTTGTCTAATTAGATATCATACTTTTATCCTCCTAATATGAAAATATAAATAAATCATATGTAATTAGAAAAATAAATCTCTATATATTGAACCGATTTTTATCTACAATAAAGTTGAAATAATTTTATTTTTAGAATTTTATATATTATACTTTAGAAAACTACGAGTTATATAAAATTATTACAAAGGGGAAAAAATATAAACTTAAGTTTTCTGATCTAATCCTAATATAATAAATTAAAAATAACATTAAAAATCTATATAAAAAATAATGTCATGCCAAAAATAAAATAATAATAATAATAATTAATTATTAAGCTTAGGAAAGTAAATTTTAATATATTCTAAATTTCTCGATCTAATCCCAATGTAATGCATTGATACACACATTATATATCCACATGAACATATTATTATCTTACAYAGAAAATGAAAAAAGAAATAACAAATAATAATAAATAATATCTATATATTAAAAGTTAGATATACGATATTTTAAATAGAATTATCAGTTTTAATTTTTTATATCACTTATTCATATGTGATAGGTGGGTGTTGTACGTTTTATATCACATATTTTTTATTAATATTATTTGTGTTCTTTTTCTTTTATATATAATTTTAGTACAATTTTTTTTAAGATTCATATATTTCGTTTTATTTTTTTACGTGTACGTAAGTGTAGAGAGATCATGTGTTGCGCGAAAAGGAATTTCACTTCGCGAAGAACTTGGAAATTGATGTGCCCCGATCAAGATTTTTTGAACATTTTTCTTTGAATTGGCCGACTTAGCAGATGTGGTTTGATGATGGCCAATATCACGTACCTTTTTGGAATGTGGTCAATATAATGGACCAAAATAAAATTCTTTCTCAGTTTTTTTTCTTCAATTAATGTTTAAAATTAAAGATTAATAAGAAAATATTGAATCACGCCACGTCAGCAAAAAAGCCCAATCAGGATTAATTTTGTACATTTTTTGATCATTTTACCAACTAAGTGTAGGTGATTTGATACTGGACAATATCATGATCCTTATTTGGAAAGTGGACAATAAATGGACAAAAAAAAAGCATTATTCCCTCCTAATGACAATCAAATTTAAAGAACTTATACTTGATCACGATTATTATATATATCGTTATATATACTGGACAATATCATGATCCTTATTAAATACTGTATAAATAGAGTAATAAATATTAAATTTTGAATTGTAATATTTAATTRTTAATAATTATGATGTTAATTTCTATTTGATAGAAATTGTTTAATTAAACTAAATTGAATTTATATTTAATTATCTATGTTATATTATTAAAGGTACTTGGCCAAACCTGTTTTGGGCCCATGTCTTGGACAATCTAAACCCTTTTTAGGATTAAGGTACTCTTATGTACCTAGTACATATAACATAAAGTTATAAGTTGACTAGAGATAGTTTTTAGAAAACATCATAACAAATCCTAATTTTGAAATTGGGGAAGTTCTTGAGCTTTCGGGATGATTTTCTAACTTTTTTTACGATAGCAATATACTGAAATTGGATCTTTCAGTCGGAGAATTAATTGCGTGGATACCTTAGTATTGAACTCGGATCTGGATTTAYTGTAAGGTTTCCATGCTTTATCTCGTATATTTACTGTATAAATATATTCGTTTATAGTATGAATCTGTTGGATCTAAAAAAATTTAAAACTTGCGCTGCACGAGCATGGTATTCGTCTCTACGAATTCCAACAGTGGTATCAGAGTCTGGGTTATGTCAACGATTATGTTTATAATATWATAATATTAATCATGGGTTTAATTATTTTTGAAGATAAATAAAAAAAATCACAACAAAGTTTCGATAGTAAATTATTTATTATTGGATATAAACGCAAAAATGTCACTCTATTTAACCTTTTGCAATATTTGACTTTAATGTGTGAGATTTTGTTATTGAGAAAAAACTCTAGAGTACATACAAAGTTACATATAAACTTACTTACTGAATCAAACTTTTTACACCTACTTTTTATTTAAAAATAAAAAGCTCATCCGCAAGAGAACGGAGCAGCTGTAGGTGATAAGTTGGACTCGAGTCGAATCATAAGGAAGACTAATCGGAAGTTATTCTGGTGTTTTATTTTACGAACTAGAAAATGAAAGAAAATGCTAAACTAAACACACGATCCAGTTTGGTTTGGGGAGTTTCTAACATCTACGACAATTAAATAAAATCAAAAGCCTTTAAAATGATTCAGAAAACGAGGGTTCTAGTGCGCCAGAATCATCTCCACGATCAGGGTTGTCAATTCCGATGGCTCTAAATGGACCTAGGCACTAGAACGATGAATTTTAGCCTACAAGCATTAACATATTCAAAAGCAGAATTTCAACAATTAAAATCATGAAAATTACCAAGTATCAAAACAACTAAGATTGCGAGAAATTAGAACTAAACTACTAAAGCAAATTGGTACAAACTTAAAACAAGAAGAACAAAGAAAACTAAATTAACGAAAACAAAGTACAACATTAACATCCAACGATAAAGCTAAACTATACGACAAATTAACAACGTGCAGAAAAACTTATGACCTAAAGGAATCAGCAGCAATCCAACGAACTTCAGCTTCGGACGAACTAGAAATGAAGAAACGACGAACTATTAAACTCGAATTATGCATGTGATCGAAATGGGGCAAGAACCGAGGGTTCTATACGATTTCTGAACCTTCCCGCCGAGTTCCAGCCTCTCATTATGAAGAAACCCACGAGTTTATATAGTTTTGATGAAAATAACCGCTCAAACTGCCTTAGCGTCGATCGACGCGGACCGAGCGTCGATGTCGACGCGAGTCAGGCTGCTCGCGTCGACCAGGCAGGGCGTCGACCGACGCGTGCATGGATCGACGCAACTACAAGTTTACGTCAGCTTGTGAGTCGAATGACAGAGCAAAGGTTGACGCAACAGAGAGTTTGCATCGACCTAGCGTCGACCGACGCGGGCGTTTCCCAGTGTCGATGCGGCACTGGATGCGGGCGTCGGCAGCACATCGTGCGTCTCGTCTCCTTCGTATTGAAGCTGAAACTAGAAATTAAGCAAAATTAAATTATTACTAATAAAAAAAAGTAGAAAAACATTAAACACGATATGAAATGAAAAACATCAAAAGGAAGAAAAACGAGAAAAATATAAACCTAAAACACGTAAAATCAAACAAAACACAATGCAAAAACACACAAAAATCACATACAAAAACGTATAAATCAACTCCCCCACACTTAGCTTTTTTCTTGTCCTCAAGCAAAATCAAATCTAGACGTGGACAAGGAAAAGCTAACTACCCGATGACCTAATTGCTAATGCATTCAAATGATTCAAGAAGTTAATGCATTAAATCGACTGAAAACTCAACTAAAAGGACGACACGATAACGTTGAGATAAGAGATTTAGACTAGCTTCCGAACACCTAAAAGCAATGAGTTGACCTCCATGTACGTCACCCATCCAGGCCTCGGCCAAATTCTATCCCTTCTTAAACCGCCAAATCGTCACACGACTAGCCCAGTCATCTATACGCCGCTTAGACAATACAATCTAAGAAATAAAAATAAAAATAAGAACTTAACTTGTACAAGTATTTCTCTTCTTATACTTATTATTTCTTTTTTTTTTCTTTTTTATATTAGTACCCATAAAGATGATGTACTAAACGAGCATAATTTACATAAATTACAAACGAAAGTTCATTGACTCCGATCTTACGTTGCTTAGTGCAACTGATAACATTCTTCAATTTCGCACGTGGAGTTTTAACGTCTCCAAAATAAAAGGAAAAATTACATAAATTCCTATAGAGGGTATTGGAGAACGGGGCTAGTAGAGAGTATTCGACTCTTTGGAACGAAACAAGAATAGAATGGTAGAAAAAACACTTCATAGATTCTTTACACTTCATTCCCCACAATTACATCATTGTTCGAATGAAAGTCTAAATATCCTAACCAAAGCATCTAACCACGTCACTTCGTTAAGGTTCCAGTCAATATAAATACACACGACTCAAATCAACCACAAGCAAGCATACAAAAATTTAATAACCAAACCAAGGATAAACCCCCCCACACTTAAATCATACAATGTCCACTTTGTATAATACGAAAAATTAAGCCAAGTATGGTAAAAGGTAAAAGAAAGAGAGATACGTCCCTGAAATCGCGCTTGTGGTGATGAGTCGAGCATCCAAGACAATCCAACGGGCTTTATCATCAAAGGGGAACTGAAATAAAAAGAAATAAAATCACACAAAAAAACATAGTTAAAAAGGCTTGGGTTGCCTCCCAAGAAGCGCTCGTTTAGCGTCTTTAGCTTGACGGCATCCATGGTCGATGTCATCCCGGGTCTAAAAAAAATTGATGATCATGCCACGCCTTGGTATTCTCTAAAAGCAAGAATTGGTGATTATAATCACCAAGGCGGGCACAAAAAGCATGTCCCGAGATGCAGAACACTCCAACTAGATTCGTAGGTCGGAACTGCGAGTAATCGATCACCACGAAGATATCAAAGGGCAATTGTAGCATGGGGTGATCGGGCACCTTCTCAACTATCTCGTCTACCACCTCAAAATCAAGTTTCAACAACGCTTCGGGTGGTTCAAAATGTGACTCAATAGTCTCACTCTCCTCCAAAACTGGCACAATTTCATCATTAAACCACACGGAAGCGGTAATGCCTTCCTCCGACTCTTTCTTCTCACCCGTCAACTACACCTCCTTGCACACATCTTTCAAAAGATCATCAGGGCTTGAACTGTCCTCAACCAAGATGGAATCTTCCACATCAACGATGGGAATCTCCTCATGACAAGGTTGGTCTAGCCCGTACGCCTGTTTGACAAGTTGCTCTAATTGAATCTCGGAGCGATCCATGCGTTCATCCATTCGTTGAACCCAATCCGAGATCCTGGTTATATAAGATTTGAATTCCGAGAAAAAGGACATGGACAAATCTTGAGAGGCTGTGGCGTAAATATCGCCGCTCGGAGTATATTCATGAGAGGTGGGTGGAGTGTAAACGTCGTAGCTCGAAGAACAGAAATCTTGAAACGGTAGAGCATACGAGTTAACACTCGGGTAAGAATCATCAAAACCCGGATCATAATACCCACGAGATGGTGCATAAGTATCCATGCTTGGATTACAGCAATATGAAGGACATGGGCTGGAGTAATCAAAAGTATGGACCCATTCTCGACCGCTCGGAGCATACGGGTCATAATACGATGAAGGAACTTGACAATCAAAAGTTGGAGAGTAAATGTCATCATATGGAGAACTAACTTGATAATCCGCCATCTTCAATCAAAATAATCTCGAGTCTTAAAAATGTGGCTACAAAGCACAACACTCAAATACCGAGGTTAAATGCACCAGAAAGTACAAAAACAACAAAAACAAAAATCACAAATGAACACTAACACAAACAAACAAATAAGAACAAACAATCAAACGAACAAAAGTCACTAAGATCAAACACCAAAAATCGACGACCTTTAGCCTTCCCCGGCAACGACGCCAAATTTTGAATCGAACTTTTTACACCTACTTTTTATTTAAAAATAAAAAACTCGTCCGCAAGAGAACGGAGCAGCTGTAGGTGGTAAGTTGGACTCGAGTCGAATCACAAGGAAGACTAATCGGAAGTTATTCCGGTGTTTGATTTTATGAACGAGAAAATGAAAGAAAATGCTAAACTAAACACACAAAAGAAAATGTTAAACTAAACACACGATCAATACAAAACCATATACCATAACAATAATCTCCATATATATCCATTAAACCATACGCTTATCCCCTTTAAATAAATTCAATAATCAAGTCCGCCATATGTCAACCACCAAAATTAATACGAACTAAACAGGAAGACCTGCACTCAATCCGTTAGTATACGATCATAAAAATAATCGATAAGTAAGATGCGAGCATCGCAACCCTTACTCGCGCCCAAAAACTCGATCTCCACCGTTCATATTTAACAACTATATCTCGTAAATATTATATCCAAAATCCAGCTTCATCCAACGGTGAGATTGTGCATAATTTAATTTTTAAAATAAACTAGACAGACAATTTTGGGAAACAGGATCAGCTCTGTTCAAAATTCGTTATAGGATTTTTCTGAAATCATATTCAAATTTCCACCGTTCAGATTGAACTTGTATACGTGTGGAATAACAAATCAAAACTTTGGCTTTATCCAACAGTTTTATTTTGCACAATCGTATTTTGAAAAACGCTGCACAGAATTTTTCGAAAATAAAATTTGCTTTGTTCAAAAATTTATATATATTTCCTCGCATCTCAGAATCTAATATCCACCGTTCCAAGCGTAACACAACAGGTCCTTGAGGTTTTTAAGAAAATTATATTCTCACGTCTTTTGCACAAGGACTCGATGTCCCTCTTTCCCACAGACGGCGCCACTTGATGCGACCAAAAAGATTGGGTCACCAAAAATATGGGGTACTAAACCTCAAACGTGAAATCACCAACTTGAATAGTTTCAAATAACGTCGCAGCGTTCTGATTGTCCCCGAGAGCCTCCTAGCGACCTGATAGATCCTGCAAAACAACACCTAACACCAAGGCGGTGGACGGCCCCGACGAAGGCCCTCCGATGCTTAAGTTAGCGAATGCGACAGATCAAAATAAGTAAAATACCCCAAATTCAATTTAAACCATAATTTGTCGGGACCCCACAAAACAAACCATATTAGCCCGTTCGGGCCAAAAAACCATAAAGCCCAACACCCAACGCCGAGTTACCACTCAACGGCGAGCTGGTATAATAGTACATGTACCATAAGAGCTCACTTCTCCTAAAGGAGGTCTTCTAGAGGAGAGCTCGCCATAAACCCATAAATTCATCATAATAATTAGAGATGGGAGAATTATTCGTAAAAAGAGAATAACATATGCCCCATAATTCATGATAAAGAGAGAGATATAGAGGACCAGAGAGAGAGAGAGAGAGAGAGCTTGAGATGAGATTATAAGCTTGTAAAATAAGGTCCCGAATCCCATATTTATAAGATTATTGAGACTTGTCCACCAATCAATAGGATTCCTTCATAAGGTGGGATCAAATTTTCTAATTATACTCAATATCCATAATAAAGAAATATTCCCATATTTGGATTCTGAGTTCCCATAATTTCATAACAACCATAAAAATATATTATTACCATGTTGGCGTCCTACAAGGACCTAGAATTTTCCACCCCTTTTATCACGTTTTTACCATATATAATCTAGTCAATATTTTGTGCCGTATCACGAATCATCTATAAATTAGGGTTACATTGGCCTATTGGTGTAGTTAAACCATAATGCCACGTCGCACACTGAATATAATCCCAAAATAAGTTTGTCTTCATGCATAGCTATCCTTCTTTGTCTTCTTCTGTGTTTGTCTCTTCTGTTTTACTCAGCTCGACAGAAGACTAAGCGTTTAACTTTAGCGACTCCAGTTCGTGACCTCAGCTCACCGACCTTATTTTTATTCTTTGCGACTTTAGCGATCTCATCCTTAGCTCACGACCAGCAGCGACCTCAACTTGTGACCTCGGCTCAGCTATATTCTTAATATTGTGTGTTGAAGAATTAATTCTTGGCAATAATTCCTTTTTTATTATTTTCCTTTCTTGGGCACAAAATAAGTTAGGAAACTAGATTTAGGAGTATATTATGTTTCCTAGTTTATGTACAAGACTTTAATTATTTCTAGATTGTGTTTAGGATTTGTTTTTAGGTGTTTACCAAGTTTAGGATTTTAGAATTGTCTATTTAAGACAATAGAAATCCTAAAGCTTGGATTTACGACTTTTAGAGGATTAACGCACGACTCAAGATGAGCAAGAAGAAAGAAGAATACGAAGAACTACTTGGAGCCATTGATCGAGATTAACAAGATCTTCGAAGTTGCATGACCAACGGAGAAGATCTTGCCATTCCGGCAACAAGTATTTAGTATCAAGTTTATTGATATTTAGTTTTCATATATTACTTTATATTTTTGTATTGAACGTGAACAAGAAAGTAATATAGTTTTCGGGTTTGTACACCCAAGTTCACAAGTATTTACTTGTGAACCGAATTCGTTATCTCGTGTTCTTATTAATTTATTCCGCTGCATATTTTTATGTTTTACTCTGGTCGATGTTGCTAACCAATGTTGTTAAACATTGACTAACAATATCGTGAATTTGAGAATTATTCTTAAAACCATAGACCTTCAAATTTTAAAATTGGCATCTAGAGCAGGTTACTTAACCTCTTAAGTATTTATCCTTATTTTTTAGGTGCTATGGATGCTCAAGGCAACCCGAAGCCTCCAATCCTTAATGGTGAGAATTATTCTCTCTGGAAACAGAGAATGAGATGGCATTTGAAAAGCATCGACGGGCGTGTTTGGAAAACTGTTCTCATTGGATGGGAAAAACCACGTGTCACGGATGGCGAGGGCGATACCATCCCCAAAAAGGAGGAAGACTGGACTACTGATGAAGCAACTGCTGCAAATTGGAACTCTAAATGCATCAACACCTTGTGTGGCTATGTAGATGCAAGCTATTACCGCATCATCAAGAATTGCGAGTCAGCAAAAGATGCATGGGACGCACTACAGAGGGTGTGTGAAGGAACTGCAAGCGTAAAAAAATCCAGATTAAGAATGCTCATATCCACCTTCGAGGCTATGAGAATGGATGAGAAAGAGTCAATCATGGACTATTCCGTAAGATTGGCGGAAATAACAGAAGAGTGCAGAGAGCTTGGTGAGCCCATAACTAATTCCCGTCTTGTAGAAAAATTGCTGAGATCCATTACGAAGAAATATAGCATGAAGGTGGTGGCCATAGAAGAATCCAAAGATGTTGATAACATCGATTTCAACACCTTAGTTGGAAATCTCAAGCAATATGAGATGGAACACATTAGCTCTAGCTTGAAAGAGAAGAATGTTGCTTTTTCTTCCGATTCAATCACATTCGATGATGAAGATGACGAAGAGTTCGATTTTAATGGGATTATTAAAAAGATGGAGTCAACTACTCTCGGAGAAGATGAACTGGCCTTTGTGACTCAATGCTTCAACAATTTCTTGAAGAAAAAGAATAATTTTGGAAGCTCAAATCCAAGGAACAGGCAACAGACATCTACTCCAAAGTTTACTAGACGTACTCTTCCTCGATCTCAGTCTACAACTTCAATTCCCAATGTGTCCAACTCAACAAAACCACTCAACGAGATTCAATGCCATGAATGCAAAGGTTGGGGACATTTGAAGAACGAGTGTCCCAATACTCTTAGAAAGAAAAGCATGGTCGCTACTGATTTCACCGAAGATGTTAATGATTCTGAGTCAACTGATCCTGTTCCAGCTTTATTCTCACATGTTGTGTGGGACGACGATATTCATATTGGTTTGCTTGCAGACAACATCGTGTGCCTGAATGCCGAGACCACTGATTATTATGAGGAATACGAGCGGCTGAGTGTTGACCACCAAAAATTATTTGTCAGTTGGAGTAAACAGGTACTCAAGGCCAAAGAGCTCAAAAAAGAAGTAGAAAATCTAACCAAACAAAAGGAAGATCAGCTTGACATTATTGTCCAATTGGAAACGTCTCTCACCAAGAAGGACGCTAAGCTGGAAAAGATGAAGAACGAACTGACTACTGTTCGAGGAACCATTTCAAATCTGAATAAAGGAAAGGAAAAGATGGATGAAATCTTGGAGATTAGCTTCCCAAAGACCTCAAAGCATGGAGTAGGTTTCAAGCTGAGTCAGCCTATGAAAGTTCCAAGTCAAGAACAAAAATCTTCTAAACATCACAAAAGGAGAAGAAGACAGTTCGTGTGCCATTATTGTGGAGAACCAGGGCACATCAGGACCTTTTGCTAGAAGATCATTGGAGAGAAAAGACACTTTAAGAGAACCAGTGTGGCTGATAAATCCCATGTTGGTAACCGCCCTACCAACATCAATACCAACATCAGGTTCAAACAAGTGTGGGTCAAGAAAAACAGCATCAAGTGTAATATGATCTATACCTCCCTGAAGTCTCATGTCCCTGGAGCCTAGTACTTTGATAGTGGTTGTTCAAAGCATATGACAGGCTTCGAAGAATTGCTTTCCAACATTGTTAGATTTAAAGGTGGAAAAGTGAAGTATGGAGGAGGCGCAAACGGCCAAATCATTGGCCAAGGGACTCTACATGTTCCTGGATCTATAACACTGGAAAATGTGCTGCTAGTAGAAGGACTTACTACAAATTTGATCAGCATAAGTCAATTGTGCGACGGAGGTTTTAGCATCAAATTCAATCGTAAAGAATGTGAAGTCTTTGAGGAGAATGGACAATGCATTCTCAAAGGCAAAAGAACCTCAGATAATTGCTACCAAATTCAAAGTGATGCTTTTTGTAGACTGTCTCAATTGAGTGATGCGGAGCTGTGGCATCAAAAGCTTGGACATGTCAACTACAAGATGATGGACAGGTTGGTCAAGGAAGAAGCATTGAGTGGACTGCCTAAGCTCAACACCAAGATCATTCCGGTGTGCGAGGCATGCCAGAAAGGGAAACAGGTCAGGGTGCCACATCCAGTCCAACAAAGTCTCACTACATCATCTTGCTTTGAATTGCTTCACATGGATCTCATGGGACCACTTGAGGTTGAGAGCCTTGGTGGTAAGAGCTATGTTTTCGTTATTGTTGATAATTTTACTAGGTTTACTTGGGTAGAATTTCTAAAATAAAAATCTGAAACTTTTGAGACTTTCAAAAAACTTGCAAAGAAGCTATGTGTAAGGTTTAATGTGAAAATTGGTAGGATTAGAACTGATCACGGAAAGGAATTTGAAAACGCTTCTTTTTCAAAGTACTGCACTTCTGAGGGTATTAGTCATGAATTTTCTTCTCCAATTACCCCTCAACAAAATGGCATTGCTGAACGTAAGAATAGAACTCTAGTAGAGATGACTAGAACTATTCTCATTTCAAATGGGATAGCTAAACGTTTTTGGGCTGAAGCAATGAACACTGCATGTCATATCACAAATAGGGCTTATTTTAGACCAGGTTCATGTGCAACTCCCTACGAATTATTGATTGGGAAGAAACCGAACTTGAGTTAATTTCATGTTTTTGGATGTATTTGCTATGTGCTTAACGATAGAAATCATCTTGCTAAACTTGACTCAAAAAGTGATAAGTGCATTTTCATGGGTTATTCCCAAAATAGTCATGCATATAGGTTGTTTAACCTTCAAACTCGAAGTATGTTTGAGTCAGTAAATGTCAAGTTTGATGATCTAACGAGCGGAGTCAAGCCTGCCGAGGATAATGATCTGGTTTATGATCAAAACCCTCAAGGTAGTGTCACTCCTACTTCAGTTGATGGTGCAGGTATTGAGAACAAAGATGCAGGTGCTGAACTCAGAGATTCAAGTGATGTTGATAACAATGTTGATACAGGGATACCAACATCAGTACCAACATCGAGCCAAGTAACAGATTCTGATTCAGATTCAGAAGAAGAAGATCCAGCTGATCCCATTGATCTTCAACAGAGGGATGTTCCATCCAGAATCCAGAAGAACCACCCCATGGGCCAAATTATTGGTGATTTAGACGAAAGAAGTACAAGACGAAGACAGATTAATTTCAAGGAAATGGTTAGGTATGTATGTCTGTCTACTAATTGTTCTAAGATTCGCGAGTCTTTGTATCTTTCTAAAATAGAGCCCAAGCGAGTGGAGGATGCACTCAAGGATGAGTTCTGGATTCGGGCAATGCAAGAGGAGCTGGACCAGTTCGCCAAAAATGATGTTTGGGATTTGGTGCCACGACCAGAAAATTCCCATGTGAAGGGAACAAAGTGGATACTCAAGAACAAGACTGATGAGGCTGGGAACATTGTGAGGAACAAAGCACGACTTATTGGACAAGGGTATACGCAAATTGAAGGAATTGATTTTGATGAAACTTTTGCCCCTGTTGCCCGCATTGAGTCGGTAAGGCTTTTGCTTTCTGTTGCGTGTTATATGAAGATTTCATTGCATCAAATGGACATTAAGAGTGCTTTTTTAAATGGAGTCTTGAGTGAAGAAGTGTATGTTGAGCAGCCTAAAGGATTTGTGAATCCTCACAAACCAAATTTTGTTTTAAAACTGAAAAAGGCTCTTTATGGTTTAAAACAAGCTCCAAGAGCTAGGTATGAAAGGCTAACTCAACATTTGCTTTATTTGAACTTTAGACGAGGGGAAGTTGACAAAAATTTATTCCTTCTTAAATCCAATAAGCACATCTTAATCGTCTAAATTTATGTGGATGATATTATTTTTGGATCCACTAACGAGAAGATGGTCAAGGAGTTTGTTACTCGGATGTCCGATACATTCGAGATGATCATGGAAGGTAACCTCTCATACTTTCTTGGTTTACAAATAAAACAGCTTGATGACGGTATTTTTCTTTCCCAGACTAAATATGCAAAGAACTTAGTCAAAAAGTTTGGGTTAGAGGGTTAAACTGTCAAGAAAACGCCGCTGGGCAAAACTGTGAAGCTGTCTAGAGACGATGTTGGTAAGGGTGTTGATAACACCATGTATAGAAGTATGATAGGGAGTTTGTTATATTTGACATCAAGTAGTCCAGATATTATGTATAGTGTGTGCTTATGTGCTAAATATCAGTCTAATCCAAAAGAGTCACACTTAAAAGCTGTTAAAAGAATTATAAGGTACATTGCTGGTACAACTGAAATAGGCGTGTGGTACACAAAAGATACTGGTACTGAACTTATAGGGTACACTGATTCGGATTGGGCTGGAGATGTGGTAGATAGGAAGAGTACTACTGGGGGATGTTTTTTTCTGGGTAATAACCTAATTTCTTGGTACAACAAAAAGCAAAATTGTATTTCTCTTTCTACAGCTGAAGCCGAGTACATTGCAGCTGGAAGTGCGAGCACACAATTACTGTGGATGAACCAAATGATTCAGGACTACGGTCTGCACAGTAGTATCTTGACGGTGTTGTGTGACAATTCCAGTGCCATTGACATCTCCAAAAATCCAGTCCAGGATTCTCGAATCAAACACATTGACATAAGGTACCACTTTATTCGAGACTTAGTTGAGAGGAAGATTGTTAGCCTTGAACACATTGGAACTGATAATTAGCTAGCTGACATCTTCACGAAGGCATTAGATTTCGAGACCTTCTCTCGTTTGAGAAGAGATCTCGGTATGTGCATTGCCTAACCAATGTTGGTTTGTGATGTTGTGACACCCCTTGTAGACATCAGTCACAACATCTGTATAATTTTGCATGCGTTTTTATCTTTCTTTTCATACATAATCATAATGCATTGAGTTTGATTGAACGTGCAATAAGGTCCTGTGTTGCAATAAAAGTAATGGCAAAAAGAACCAACCTCTTCAATTGGGTGATTGTGGGACTTGCCCGCAGAAACTGGCTTTCTCCCAGTTCCAAACACAAGAGGTTTTTAACAGCAATTGCTGAAGATTAAAAGATTCAAATCCCTTCAAGGATGAAGAAAATATGGATACAAAATGATCCAATCTTTAAATATTAGCTTCTTGAGAGATCTTGACGTAGTCATTAACTTGGGTTAAGGGGTAAATTTCCATTGACTTTACCTGAGGCAATGTTGGTTTATAATGTTGTTAGCAATAAAAAACAACATTGGATCAAGTCACTGAAATCATAAACTGTTCTGTTTTAACCTTTTAGGTCATGATTTTTAGATTCAAATCCCTTCAAGTATGAAGAAAATATGGATACAAAATGATCCAATCTTTAAATATTAACTTCTTGAGAGATCTTGACGTAGTCATTAACTTGGGTTAAGGGGTAAATTTTCATTGACTTTACCTGAGGCAATGTTGGTTTATAATGTTGTTAGCAATAAAAAGCAACATTGGATCAAGTCACTGAAATCATAAACTGTTCTGTTTTAACCTTTTAGGTCATAAAAAGCAACAATGTGCATTGTCTAACCAATGTTGGTTTTTGATGTTGTGACATCTCTTATCAACATCAGTCACAACATCTGTATACTTTTGCATGCATTTTTTATCTTTCTTTTCATACATAATCATAATGCATTGAGTTTGATTGAAAGTGCAATAAGGTCCTGTGTTGCAATAAAAGTAATGGCAAAAAGAACCAACCTCTTCAATTAGGTGATTGTGGGATTTATCCGCAAAAACAGGTTTTCTCCCAGGTCCAAAAACAAGAGATTTTTAACAGCAATTGCTGAAGATTAAAAGATTCAAATCCCTTCAAGGATGAAGAAAATCTGGACTCAAAATGCTCCAATCTTTAAAAATCACCTTCTTGAGAGATCTTGACGTAGTCATTAACTTGGGTTAAGGGGTAAGTTTTCATTGACTTCACCTAAGGTAATGTTGGTTCGTAATGTTGTTAGTAATAAAAAGCAACATTGGATCAAGACACCGAAATCTGAATATGTTTTTGTTTAATCTTTTAGGTCATGAATTCTAGGCATCCCGTAGGACATTCATACTCTGTGAAGATGCCTTCTTGTTGTGCGTTTTATTTCTTGTGTTCTTCTTGAAATCTCTTAATTTTGTTTTGAATTGAGCTAACCAAGTGTTTCAGTGGAGTTTTAATCGGACGCCTGGACAGGTAATAACGAGGTGAATTTGGTGAGTGAAAATTAACGTTGTACAAGATAGGTACAACTGTGCTGATGGTTCATTAAAATCAGTTTTGTATTTTCGGCCTCTTTTGTAGATTAAGTTGTGCAATTTTTTTTAAAAAAATATTATGGAAAGAGATAGTGGGATAGTTGAGTGATCATGTAGCCTTATCATAGGGGGAGTGGCGCTTTTTACAAGGAAATAAAATCGTGCTTTTGAGCATAAAATCGGCTTGTGAAATATTTTAGGAAATTTCCTTTTATTTACCTTCTTTCTCCTTGTGTGCAATGATCACTTTTTGAGGGGATAAAAAGCTGATTCCCTTTTACCGTTTGCCCACTATTCCAAACCCCTTTCAAATTGAAACCCTCAAAATCCTTCCTCTCAAATTCTCTTGATTTTCTGGTTCTTGGCTGTGTGTGTTTGTGAAATTTTGCAGGATGTCAAATTCGCCGCCGCCGTCCGTGTCTGTCCAAGAACTGCCTGAAGAGGTTCGCCGCTCCGGTGAACAGGTCCCGCTGCCGTATCCAAAGATTGGTGTCCTTTATATTCGTGAGGAAATTGGTGGTGATAGTTCTTCAAACCCACCACTATCAACATCGCCACCTCTATCGCCTACGCCTGATTCCCGTGCAGCCGTGCTCGTTCCATCACCGGTCGACACTACGCCGGAGGCTCAAGTGTTCCCAGGACAGCCCGGGAACGAAATTGACGTGGACAATCCTCCAGATTTGGCATTTGTGGCTGCAACCTTTGGCCGTATGGGGAACCCAACCTTGAAGCGGTCTAGGCGCTTGCGCAATATACGACCTGGTGTTGTGCCGCCCGCGGTTCTAAAAAGCAAGGCAGGACCGTGTCGCCGCGTGCCTATTGAACACATGAACCTCCAAGAGGATGTTATTGTGGAGTCTGACCCAGATGATCATGATTTTGTTCCCCCTGCTTCGATTACCGGAGATGTGCCGCCGTCTGCCTCTGCTCCCAGTCTGCCGGAGAAGAAGAAGTTTACTCGCCGGAAACAGCTTGTGAGTAAGGCCGACAGGAGACCTAGTCTGACGAAAGACAGTGTCTCTCCCAGCCTGGCAAAGGTCAAAGTTTCTCCCAGCTCAACCGCTACTGAGTATTCTTCGCCTCTCTATACTGTGCTGGATTTTATCACCGGCGAAGTTACTAGTTCCGCTAAGCCGCCTGCTGCTGATTCCCCACCGTCTCCAGTTCGTGCTGCTACACCTGAGTTTGATACAGGTCTTTTTGAACATTCCCCTGATTCTTCATTGGATGTGCCCTTGAAAGATATTCTTGCTGCATGCAAAGAGGACAAGAAGAAAAAGAAGGCTGCTGCAAAGGACGATGTTGCTAGTCATGTTGGTAGCCCCTTACCAACATCGCGTCGCTCACAGACTGTTTCGTCCTCCCGCACTGCTTCTGTCCCAAGAACCACTCCCGCTCCATCTCCGCCTTCTTCTAATGCATCTGCTCATTACCAGTCCTCTTCCGGAGATGCTACTCCGACGCCAGAGCTTGAGGACATTGTGTCCTTTTCAGAGAACTTTATCACTGCCGAGGCTGCCGAGCTATTTGATGCCTACCAGAGTCGTCATATGATTGCCGAGAAATGAGTTCCTGTTGAACTTTTTGAGAAACACAATCTCATTGCCTATCTCCGACACAAAGGTATGTATTAAACCATTTCAATGGCCATGCCTTTTGTACGTGATATTGTTGTCGAGTTTTTTGCCAATCTATTACCCTCTATGGTCGATTTGGTATCGGTCAATTATGGGAAGGTATTTGTGCGTGGCAAAGTTTTTTCGTTCACCCCTAAGTTAATTGATGAGTTTTATGGTACTGAGGCTTACCGGGGTGACTCGACGGTGGATGATATGAATGAGGTGGTTAAGTTTCTGTCTGGTGGGATGGTTAATTCTTGGTTTGAACAGCTTACGAGTACACGTCTTTCATCTCTTCACTCAATTATGCATAAACTTGCCATTTGTAATTGGGTCCCCTCCAAAAACACAACCTGTGTTACGCGGCCTCAGGCCAAGTTCTTGTTTCGTCTTGGGAGAGGGATCAAATTTGGTCAGCATGTTTTTGATACTATCACTAAGTTTGCCACCACGAAGTCCGCGGCATCGTTGTGTTTTCCTTCTTTGATTTTCAGTGTGTTAGAGAATCAAGGTTTTCAACTTGGTCCTAAGGATGTGCTCACGGGTGAGGCTGAATGGTTTGCCTTGCGCAATCAGCATGTTACCGGTGCCCGAGTTATTGATTTACCCTTGCAGGCGCCTTTTCAGGTCGATGTTGCTAGTGATGTTGGTACGAGCAATCCCAACATGGTCAATATTTCTGCCCAGGTTCTTCGTGCACATGTGGCTTCTATAGATTTGCAGATGAAATAGCTTAAGGCTCTTCGCACCTCCCTTTTGGAAGCCCTTTCCCTTTATGGTCAAAAAGGGGGAGAGGAAGTTGACGCGAACATAGGGGTAGACAATGCTGATGGAGAAGATGCTGCTGATGTTGCCGAGAATGAGAATGCTGCTGCCGCTAATGCTGAAGATACTGTTGCTGCCGAAGCCTTGGCAATCCTTGCTCAAGAGAAGAGGCGGAAGCAAATTCGAGCGCGCAACAAGGCTTTGAAGAGAATGATGAAAATGAGGGAGAAGAAGAAGAGGAAGATTAGTGGTGAAGGAACTTCGACATCTCCTCGACGTTCAAAGAGAATTCGAAGTCAATAAGTTCCTTTACTCTGTTTGTTTTGTGAAGTGTTGGTTATTTTGAACAATGTTGGTTTTTAATGTTGGTTTGAATTTTAACAACATTGAGTGTTTTGTTTAGGGGGAGTTTTCTATCTTAGGGGGAGTTAGTATTTTTTATTTTATTTGTGTTTGCGTCTTAATGTTTTGTCCAAAAAGGCAAAAGGGGGAGATTGTTGAGGAATTAATTCTTGGCAATAATTTCTTTTTTGTTATTTGCCTTTCTTGGGCACAAAATAAGTTAGGAAACTAGATTTAGAGTATATTATGTTTCCTAGTTTATGTACAAGATTTTAATTATTCCTAAATTGTGTTTAGGATTTGTTTTTATGTGTTTACCAAGTTTAGGATTTTAGAATTGTTTATTTAAGACAATAGAAATCCTAAAGCTTGGATTTACGATTTTTAGAGGATTAACGCACGGATTCTTGCGAGACAGACGCACGACTCAAGACGAGCAAGAAGAAAGAAGAACACGAAGAACTACTTGGAGCCATTGATCGAGATTAACAAGCTCTTCGAAATTGCGTGACCAACGGAGAAGATCTTGCCATTCCGGCAACAAGTATTTAGTATCAAGTTTATTGATATTTAGTTTTCATATATTACTTTATATTTTTGTATCATTGGTTAGCAACATCGACCAGAGTAAAATATAAAATATGCAGCGGAATAAATCGAAAAGAACACGAGATAACAAATTCAGTTCACAAGTAAATACTTGTGAACTTGGGTGTACAAACCCGAAAACTATATTACTTCCTTGTTCACATTCA
>BMAC01000929.1:14914-42607 GCA_014905375.1 Phtheirospermum japonicum
CGATTGTATGTTCCTCGAGAGACGACTCGAGTCAAGTTGCCAAACTATGCGCGACCCCATTCTTTTACGGGCAAGCTATTGATCTTTTGACAAATTTTCATAAGTAGGCAACACAAAAGCTTGAATCACCACCTACAAGTGATCCCGTACTCTTGCAGGCGAGCTTTTTAAAATTGACAACTTTAAATAAAAGGAGGTGCAAAAAGTTCGAATCATATACTATCTTCCGCTTTTTGAGATACTCTTAAATCTCTCTGTTTATTAGCCTTCACACTCCCACCTCAGGCCACAAAATTCTCGTTCAAAAACGCCACCAACATCTCATCACACAAAGTCCCTTCACAAAAAATGGGGCTATCGGGATGCTCCGGCGAGTGCAAGTACACAAACAGCAGCATATACTCGTGCCGAGACCTCTGAAGCGCATCCATGAAACCCTCGGCGATGAAGTTCGGCCTCACCCTCCCAGAATAATCCCTCTCAAAACTGGAAATGAAATTCGCCTCCTCAGTGGCCGATCGAGATACCGGAGGAGACCCGGCCCGTGAAGAGCCGCTCAGTCCGACCATGCTTAGGGAATACGACAGAACGCCGCTTGCGGCCCACATGCCAAAATCGATCGCGCTGGGAATTAGCCCTAGGCTAGCGGAGATGATGGAGAACGGGAGGGTGATTATTCTCCAGGCCAGGCCCGGGGATTGATTGTTGTCATTAGGGGCTAGAAGATTTGTGAAAGCAAAGTTATTGCCACGTTTAATGTTTTCCTTGATCCTTCTTATCTCTTTATTCCTGTCGCGAGTAATTTRGCTATTAAAATCACWAACTATGAACACAATAGAAGATTAATAGCAGAAAATAACAAACTATGTACCTGACCAAAGAAGCCAAGGCCCAGCCAAGAGCGAGAAGCAAACAAATAAAAAATCCCTACAGCATGAACAAAAGCTTCACATCATATCAATTTAACAATTGCTGACCAAAGCTAAAGTTCCTTATTATATTTTTTTTTTGTCTTAGTTATTAAGGTTTAAGAATTGAAATATTCCACCAAATACACACTGGAATTAGGGGTCATTTTATGTAACACAATTTACACTACGATTAAATAGGGCTTCAAGCACAAGTGCAATATCAAAGCAGCAAATCCACTATCAGACAAAAATCAACCAAGAATAAATAAACCAAATCCAAAAACATAAAAATAAAAGGCAATGAATAAATTGAAAATTGACTCGAGACCAAGACTCCTTACAACTCGCACCAATAGCGGCACTGAGCGGCCGGAGATTGATGGAAATGCTATGGCTTATAGTCTATCACTTGATAAATTGGTATGGTCCCTCCATACATACACCATCACCATCACCACCCACCTTCCTTATTATCCTTCTAGAAGGAGCCAACACAATAACCACAATAAGTAAATAAATATTGAATTCGTGAACTGCAATGGTGCCATTAGCTCAAAACCAAATGCCACTTAACTTAAACTCACAAACAATAATGACAGCAGTGTAAATGCCAATGCAATAATTTTTACCAACGGAAAATAATCTCAAGATCAACCAAACAGCATTTGTATTCAGATCCGGAAACAAACAGGGTACGGATTCAGGATTAATATAATAACTTTCTATAGTGTAAATAGACAATTTAGTCTATTTTCATCAATTTGGGATAGAATAACCCAAAAGGAAAAAGAAAAAGTACCTGGATCTGAATAAAAAGCCCGGTAGAACTACAGAAAGCTTCGGTCGCGGCGGATAAAAATGCATCCAACGAATCGTTATTTCCCCACGCGGCGGCGGCGGCGGCAGAGGAAGGGGCATTGGTGATGGAGGAGATGTCTAATTTGAGGTCCCAATTTTGGGCAGAGAGGATTTCTGTGCACAAATCGGCGTCTTGGAGGCCTGTAATAGCTTGGAAATTCGACAATTTATCAGCTAAACCCGCCATTTGTTCAATAGATCAATTTGTGTGTCTGGATTTGAGAGAGAGAGAGAAAAGGTTGGTTAGGGTTTCTTGGTTCAATACCTTATAGAAGTCGGAATTATTGGTGGACGAGAGGATGGGTGGATCTGGAGAGAGGAGGACGGGACAAAAATATCAAGAATTTTGTTCCAGCTAGCTGGTGGTGGCGATTGGCAGATGACGGCCGGTGGTGGTTGGGAATGCTGGGAGTGGGGAGAATCCCCGGAGCACACGAGATAAGAAGTAGGGTTTTTGTTATGTTTATTTTTTATGCATAAAAATCGATTTTGTCCAGAAATAATTTGACATACGAGGCGTTCTCAATAATATTTTCCAGAACGCCTTTAAGAAGGCGTTCTTGATACATAAAATACCAGAACGACATTTTAAAAGACGTTTTCGATATTTAACATACGAGAACGTCGTTTTCAAAGACGTTCTTGATATTTAAAATACCAGAACGTCTTTTTTAACGACGTTCTGGATATCTAAAATACAAGAACGTCTTTTTAATGACGTTCAGGATATCCAGTATACCAGAACGTCTTTAGAAAAGACATTCTGGTATGTGACACTTTTATTACAAAAATACCACCGGCTGACATTTAAGAACGCCGCCTCCTGAGGCGTTCTTAAATGTCTGTTTTTAAATCCTGTTTTTGTACTAGTGAATGGATTGATAACTCCAAAGACCTGACCTGATTTGTCAATCACAAGCAAGAGCCCCACGAAATGATCAAGGGCAAGCACCTCTTGAACAAGCTGGGTAGATCTAATGAAAACCCTTATGGGTGATCAGATAAGATTGATTATAAAGGTTCGTGAGGCCAAGCATAATATAAAAATGCGAATACAGGCTAGAATCGAGATATATTGCGAATATCAAAGGGAAATTCTGGAATTATTTGATTTGAAATAAACATTAAGTACAGCCCCATGAGGTTAACATGGAAAGATCAGGCATCAGGCTCAAAATAGAAATTTATATAAAGTAGAGGCAGGATAGAGTTTGCTCCGAAGATTTTTAAGGATAGGAAGGGGAAGCGCTCCTATCTGCGACCAGGACTCATCGAATGCGCCACAATTCCTGCTCGGTCTCATGAAGGCGAACACGATACTTATTGGCACCCTCATTTTCAGACTGAGTTTTGCCGGCAGCGGCAGATAGACAGCGCACCGATTTGAGTAGATCGGACCGTTACTCTTGGAGTTGCCGGATCAGCTGGCCGAGTTTGAACCATTCACGCTTATAATGACATTTTTTCTGCCTCTTCCTTTCTAGGAGTTTGCGCAGCTGGGAAAATTTCTCGCGAAGGTGGGCATTTTCCTTTGAAAGAAGAAAATTCTCGTTGAAGAAGGAGAGATTTTTCTTCCTTAGTGTATCTACTTCTTTTTCCAGAGAGTTGGAAGCCATAACAATAAATTAATAAAGTAGAGAAAGGCACGTATAAAGAAAGCGGAAATATATAATACAAAGCATAGTACTAGGGTTTCCTTGATTTTAGGAAACCCTAAAGATACCATAACAAGACAAAAGCGAGCAGAAATAATGTTCAGCACAAAACGAGTACAGAAGTAAAAGCCAAAACAGACAACTAGCCTACACCCCGTAGTCCTGAGTGATCATCTCATCCCCCCACTACTCGACCCCTCCAGAGCCTTCTCCAAAAGTAGCATCCAGGCCAGATTCACCCGGCAGCTCACCCAGACCAGCGAAGGTTGGGGTGGAGATAGTGGATGAAAGCTCAAGGTCATAGCTTGCTCTAGGTAAGGAGAGGAGCCCTGAGCAAGAGCATGGAAGATCTACAGAATGTGCTCAGCGAACGCCGCAGCCCCGAGCCAATGAAGTTGGTCGTCCTCTTTCACGAAGGTAATGCTAGTAGGCTCAGGGGGAGTTTTAAGAGGCTCAGCGTGGCTAAAGGGGGTGGAGGGGTTCTCCTTGAGCCACTTCTCGTATGCATCAAGGCCGAAGTGGTAGTATACCTCGGCCTCGGGAACCAGAATCTCAAGGACTTCTTCAGAATGGATGAAGGCTCGCTGAGTTATCTCCCTAGCTGTTTGGATAAGCCTTAGTCTCTCCTCAGAGTTAATAAAATCAGTCCTCCCCTCTGCCTGGCCTTCAGTTCGGGCTTCCTTAGCTTGAATTAGGGCAGCGGCTCACGCTCGTCCCTCCCCTTCCTGAGCTCTCTTTAGCTTAGCCTGGAGCTCGGTCCGCATTCACCAACCTCTTTTCCTTCTCCTTAAGGCTCGTGTTCTCCTTGTCCAGGTCCGCATTCATTAGAGAACCTCGGGCTCGAGCAACTAGGATGGCCCTCTTGGCGGCAGCCTGATGTAACCAGAATGATAAAATTAGAAGAAATAACAAAGATAAATAGATAAATAAAAAGAAGAGAGAGAAAAGAGGATAGCTACCCTCACTTTGTCTTGGCAGAAAGATTCGATCAGCTCAGGATCTGACCATTTTTCTAGAGTGCGACGATCCGAAGTAAGGCATTGCCCTTGGAAAAATTAGATTGCCACCACCCCGGGGAAATCCAGGACAGACGTGCTAGTAAATAGGCTCAAATTGGGGTTCACCACCTTAGCTCCGGAGGATGCAACCCCTTTTCCTGACCGAGCACATTTGCAAGAGACGAGCGTTTGCTCGTCCCCTGAGTCAAAATGGACCGCCAGGTTAATGTCGGGTCTGACTAACCCCTCTGATGTGGCAACCTCCTCCGATCTGGTTGATTCTCCAGATCTGGCTGGCTCTTCAAGAGGTCTTTTCTCTGTGGGCGCCGCAGATTGCTGTTGGCAAGCGGCCAATATCTTTCTCCTCATCGTGAGTGCAAAGATGTTCAGGAAAAGGTTAACACTAGGAATACAAGAAAAATAGTAAATATCCTATGGATAAGCAAGACAGAGTCAGAAAAAGGCAGAGCTGGATAGCTCTTTCCATATACCAATTTCAGGAGACAGAGGACCGGACTCTTCTCTGGAGTTGAAAAAGCTCAGGATATTAGGGGTGAGGAGTTTAGTTAGATGGAAAAGGTTTTCGTTTAAAGTCAGGATGATCTTTCTTAGAGAAGGAGGTCGTTCTCCCCTAGATAGATGAGCTTGAGGAAGAAGGATGTTGGTGGATATTGGGGGAAAACCCCAATCGCCCGAGTAGTGAATGAATTCCTCCAGGCCTTGTTCGAGGAAGGGCTGCCGGTCAGGAACTGGACACCGGCACGGGCAGATAAGTAAAAGAAGCCAAAGGACGAGATTTTGGCTTAGAATAAAGAATAAAACAGCTGGGTCGTGGGGATAAGCCCAGAAAAATGCGCTGCTAGATGAAAACCTATAATTATCCTAAAAGCATTAGATACAAACTGATGTACCAGAATCCGGTACATCCGGGACACGGACAATAAGAAGGGGTGGACGAGAAGACTTAAGCAGGCCTAAACTGTTCTATAAAAAAGGTTAAGTGGTTAGGCGGAGGTCAGGATGCCCTATAGCCGGCGTCAGGATTGACGAGTGAGAATTCATCGGAAATTAGGAATTTGGCTTTCAGCCCTCCTAGAGTGCGGTCAATGATGGTAGATACAACGTTATCAGGGCCGCCGCCCTGAACCGAAGGATTCCAGTCATCGGAGGAGTTTAAAGATAGCGTCGTCGAGGAAGAGGTAGATAAGTGGATAGAAGAAGAAGAAGAGGAAGACATCGTTAAAAGCTTACAAGGAAAAAGAAAAGTACCTGTTTGAGGTGAGAGAAAAAAGCTCGGATCTGAGAAGAAATGCTTACTGACTTAAGCATCGGAGAGGGTTCCATCGGAATTCCTCCGGTGGTCCTTTCTGACTTAATTTTGTGAAGCATGTCAGGTTAACTTCAGGGAGGAGAGCAAGTGATCTCTAGGTTAGTATTTTTTGGGCGAAACAAAGCCCATATCATCAAAAGTGTTCATTTTTTATTATATTTTAAAAAAATCCTATAATACAAGCAAACAAGTAACAACTTTCAGATAATATAAAACAAAGTCGAAATAAGTTTTAGTGCACAATCAATAGTCATAATTTAGCTAAGTAAGCTCCAAAATGCAAATAAAAATCGTGTTCATCACCCGGGCTGCGGTCGAAAGATGGGCCATGCTTGACAACTCCCATGACAAGTCTACGGTGTGAAGATCAAGTGAAAACGGTGACGGCCGGAAATTAAGGATGCGTCAAGCCACGGCTACACATCGGCCGCCGACCCACAAGTCTTGCACGCAGTGTTCTAGTGAACCTTTGAATGGCCGAGCTTTGCGCGCCGTGTCCGGTAACCCTAACACACCTTCAACTGCCCCTGCGCATAAATGTCGCACTCCATCAGCACCGCCCGAGCTGGCTGCAAAACTTCGCCAGCTCACACACTATAATTTTTGTTTAATCGAAAAATAAAATTATGGGAAGCAATGCAATTATATTCTAGTTGTAAAGAGAATTATTTGCTAAAAAAAGGGGGGGTGATAAAACCAAAAAGATTAGTTACCAAGAATAGGGGCACTAACCTCAAATCTGAGATTAGCGACTTGAATAGTGATGAATAACGTCACAGCGACCTGGTTGATCTCCAAAAAGCCTCCTGACGGCCTACTGATCCTGCAAAACAACACCTTCAGCCAAGGCGGTGGACGGCCCCGATTAAGTCAACGAGTGCGATAGATATTTTGAGTGCCCAAATCGTGATAAAACCACCTAAAATAAAGAGAGGTGTGCACCCCTTTTATATAGACAAGAGAAGTGTCCCCCAATCTAGGGTTACCTTCTCCCACCATAATTCCATAAATACCCTGACCGACTTAGATTTAGGATTCCTCATGTATGCTAAGTTCCCATAAATAATGAATCTCTTATTTAAGTTACCAGAATAGGCCTGGGCCTGTGATTCTTTCCATACAGTCTGTCGGGACCCCACAATACCATCCATATTAGCCCATTCGAGCTCAATACAGAGAGCGAAACAGGCTGGAATGAAGCGATCTTCCTTTTTTTCGAAAGAAAAGGAGGATCTGAACAAAATCGATATAAAGCCCATGACTGAGCTAACAGACAGCGCCCAACTAATAAAAGCATAAGATTTCACGACCGTGTATGAGAACTCATCCTCATACTCCAGGTCGCTACTCTATAAACCAGCTCGCCCACCTCTCATAAGAAATGCTACTTCCAAGAAATAAGGTCGCTTACCACAAATATCAATATATGTCACGCATGAATATTTAGTGTCGTATCAAAAATAATATTTTTTTTAACTTTTAGCTTCTAGGGTTTAAAAAAGGTGATTTTTAATTTTTAGATCTTTAGTGTAGTATAATAAATATGCTGGGCCAGAATGAAAGGCCCAAAATAATCTCAAAAACCCTATTAAATTCCCGCTCCTTTATGTCTTTTCAGCTTTTCAAGACGCCCAAAACACACAAAAACCCCTCCATCTCCACCCAATCGTCACTTTACCAAATATACAAGCAAAAACAACCATTTTCACTCTGCAAAAAAGCTCGTGCTCTATCAAGATTACAGAAATTAACAGCACCCCCATTGTTCATATTCGACATCCGCGGCAACATAAATGAGTAAGTCCCCTGAATCTCCCCCTTTTCAATAATTAATTTTAATTATATAATTATTGCATCTGGCATCTGAACCAAACTTTTGTGCACCCCTTTTTAATATATTTTAATTTAAAACACGCAAGCTTGCTCGTAAGAGAACGAGAGCGCTTGTAGGGTGGGAAGTTGACTCGTGTCGATCTCTCGAGGAAAACTGATTCGGAAGTTCGTTTAATGTTTGCGTTTCACGAATAAGAAATTAAAGAAAATAACACATGAAAGGGGGTTTTGTTTGATTTGTTTTAAGAACTAGAAATTAATTAAACTAATTAAAACTAAGAATTAATTAAACTACGATCTAATTAATTAAATCTAAGAATATTTAAACTAAGAACTAATTATTTAAATCCTAAATTATTTTATCCAAGAGCAATTAAATCTAGAATTTATTTAATCTAGGAATTTATTAATTAATATATTTTTAAACGATTAAAGAAAACTAGGGTTCTAGAGCTTTGATTCGTCTCCACGATCTCTTGGGATAACCCAATTGATGGTTCTAAATGAATCTAGGCTCTAAACCCATTACATCTAGTTAACAATTATCATCAATCTCAACTTCGCAATCCCAAAGCAATCACAAGAACGATTCGTCATGGAAGCAATAATTATTCTAAGAAAATTAATTAAACTAATTAAAGCATGAAAACTAAATTAAAGAGCGAAGGAGTAAATGCTTACTAATTAAACGAAGACAAATTGACAACGTTTTCTTGGAGAAATCTTGAATCTAAATTACCTAAGACCTAATCTAATTATTCTAAAAGTTAGAGATTTAAAACTAAGAATTATGAAAAGTAACTAAGAGAATAGTAGGACACTCTTTGGGGTTGTCAGCACCCAAGAGGCCTTGGAACCCTAGGAATATGATAATGTATGCAAAAATCCAAAATACATAGGGTATTTATAGTTTTTCCATGTCTTGGGCAAGAAGAAACCCTAAAAATGCGTTTCTGGGCAGTCACGTCGATCAGTGCGTTGATCGAAGCATTTAGGATCCACGCGATAGAGAGTTCGTGGGAATTGGCATTGACAGAGTGTCGGTCGATGCGGAAAGCTCTTAGCATCGACGCGGGCAGGGGGTGCGTCGATGGGCGCATAGACGGCCACGTCGGTCGACGCGGGTATCCATCTGGGTAACCCTGTGGCAGCAGTCTACCCAGTGTCCGCAGCGCTCGGCAGCCAGTGTCGGCAGTGCTCGGACACTGGGTAACCCAGTGTCAGCTTAAATACTTCAAATCGAGGCCCGTTTTCGCTGAAACTTCACTCGTAGGCCCACCCTCGACTATCTTCAGGACAAAACACTTCAAAATACCTAAAATAAATATAAAATTAATTAATTATAATTAAAATATGATAGAATAAGTTGGAGATAAGAAGATACGAAAATATGCTCAATCTATCCAACTTTCACCGAAAACAATAATAAAAATGAACTAAAATACTAACTAAAATCAAGACAAATCCGTGCTAATCAACTACCCCACGCTTAATTGGTTTGTTCGTCCTCGAACAAACGATAGATTCAAAGTATAACAAGAAAGAAAGTCAGCTCAAGCAATGATTCGTGCTATGCTACATACATAATTTTGAAAATATAGATAAAGTCATGCAACGTCAAACACTCCACCCTTATTACATTGTCGCTCCAAAAACAAAATCATGCATCCTCTCAAAAAGGGTAATATATATGTGGGTGTTCGCTCAAAGCACTCAAGTATTTTCTGCATGGGACGTGTTTACACTCAAATCATACAAATACAAATACAATAAACAAGCACCGAAAATCAATCACTTCTCAATCTCAAATTAAGTGTGTTATCAACAAGGAATCGGAAAAGGTCTTTACGGGTTATAATGTAAAGCTCTTTTGACGGGTATGGAATATATAAGTCGTGTGGCTAAATAACTCACTCAACTAATCTAATTACGAAGCAAAGTGCTTCACCTCATTCAAAAGAAAACTAACACTCATAACGTAGACTTTATACTTAGGCTATTTCTCAACTCGTAACTCTAAACCGACTTTTGCTCAAACAACTTAAGCTTATGATACGCTTCTTCTTATTCAACACAACTCTTTCCTCTTAAACATTAGGTTTCATAATAAAATAAACAATGATAAATAAGACTTTATTAGCGCGTAGGCAATGACTAAACACGAAACAACAAGACTCACCATCCTTCTCTTTTTTTCCCCTTTTATTATTTTTTTACGTTGTCTTTTTTTTTTTAAGGATGGTGGTCCTCAATACTATTACAAAGTCATAAATCCCTTTGTAAATTTCCAAAACTCAACTGACCAATAAAAATAACGAACTCTTCCTACCCCACGCTTTTAATGGTTGCAGGAGTAGACTCAAAAATCACTCATGGCTAATGGAAATGGATTATTTGGCTATGATTGGCTCATTCAAAATTTATAGTGGCTAATAATATATGGATATGCCGGAAATAGAGTTTTATCTGTGCCTTAACCTCATTTTCAAAGTCAACTACACACAGTGGTTTCAAAGAGATATCAAGACATAACTCACTCAAGTACATGCAATGATGATAATCACTCAGGCTACTCACTGGTTTTTTGCATGAAAAAGTTTGAGTTGACGCTACTTTTAAGGTTTCGCAAAATCGATTGCATCCAAGTACCGGTTTACAATATATAAATAATTTTTGAAAATTTTATGCACGCTCAAAAGACAAAAGCCTCAAATCTAATCTTAGTTAACTTCGACAGGCAAGCCATACAAACACAATAACGCGTAGAAATAGCAATCAATCACGTAAAAATTTCATAATTTTCAAATATAAATCATACTCAACCACCCCCCCCCCCCCTAAAAAAAATCCGGCAATTTCCTGATTGCCCTAAATATAAAGAAAAGAAAATCAAACGTGGAAAGGAGTAAGTGAACGTCCCTGGAAAATTAGTCGAGCGACTCCAAAAAGCGCTTGTGCAATCATCTTTCGTCTCCAGTCGCGTGAACGAAAATGTCTTGAACAAAAATCTAAAACTCGCGGAAGCAGTCATCGTAGGCGGAATCGCTGTCAGGTCGAAGAAAGTCCACTCAAACTCACATCGACAGAACGTCGGTCGACGCGGGCGGTGCCGGGCGTCGACGCCGCATCGGTGCTGGCGTCGATCGACGCGATCCATGCGTCATCAACCATTTCGATTTATTCGTTCTAATGATTAATCCATCCTCGATAACACTTCTTCCTATTTCAAAAACATTAAACAAACGTAAAATAGAAAAATAAACTAAAAGGAAATACAAAGGATAGAGAAAAGAAATAGCTTGGGTTGCCTCCCAAGAAACGCTTGTTTAACGTCGAAAGATCGACGCTTTGTACGAACGATGCTATCCCAGATCCAGAAACAAGTGACGATCATGCCACGCCTTAGTGTTCTCCAACAGTAAGCATATGTCCAAGGCGCGCATGGTAAGCAAATCATAGAACAAAAATATTAACTCGCTTCGGGGGTCTAAAAAGTGAATAATCTATCACCATGAACATATCAACAACTAATTCGGGCACACGGTAATCCGCAATCTTCGGGAATATGAGGAAATCAGTCAAACATATAAATTCATCAACACCTAATCCATTCTCCTTCGTTTTGCTAGAATCCCCCTCAACGTCTTCAAAAATATTGGGAACTAAATTCGGGCACAGGGGTGTGGAAATTTCCTCAACAAACTCGTCCACAAACTCAAAATTAAAATCCATTAGTGGCTCGGGTGGGATAAAAAGAGGCTCAATAAAATCCTTCTCTAACACCTCATCAAAATCGACATCGTCCACAATAATGTCGTTCAGATTTATCTCTAAGATTGCCGCTGCCCGGTTTAAAAATTCGTCATTGTCCTCGACGTCTAAATCATCCAGCACAAGAGGAGTAAATACATCTTCTAAAATTGGCTCATCCTCTACATCATCCCCAAATAAATCGAGCAAACTCGAATTCGCAGCATCCACCGGAATCTTCAACGGCATGACATGAGACTCTACAGTCACATCCCCTAAAGTTGGTGCCACATCTTCTTCTTCCATGCAAGACTCTGTCAAATTCATTACTTCATCAACCTTTGGGCTCTCCAATGGCAACTCTACTATATCATTACCTAACACGACATCGTCAAGTACAAGAGGAATGATCACGTCTAAATTCTCCAAAACTTCCTCTTTATGCACATCCTCTAAACAGATAGGCGAGCTCAAAATTTCTTCCTCCAATAGGGGTTACACAGCATCAAGAATTGGTAGCGCTAATTAACTTGGAAGTTTATTTCTTTCTTCTTCCTTTCTTGCTATAGAAGCATCGACTTGACGACCTACTTCATTTACATACCTTTCAAGTTCAGAAAGGGTATACATTTGTACCCCATCCCCCTTGTTCGATGATTCTTCAAAAGAAGCTATTATTTGTTCCATACGTTCCATAAATTGTGGAAGGTATTCTTCCTGCAGATTGAATTGATCAATGTCGCCTTGTTGACAAATGGTCTCAAAAGGGTCATCAACTTGTTCGTCTTGAAAACTCGTGCTCCCAGCTTCATGACCTTGATGCCCCGCCAAAAATTGATCGTCTGGTGTATATTCTCCATGGCTCGTACAATCTCTGAAGGCGACAACTTCCTCCTGTGGCTCATCAACAAATGTTACCAAACATTCATGCGTCATATGTCCTCGACATCCACAATGATCACATATTACATTGGGTACGTAGAACTTCCTCATGAATTTATCGCCTACTTCATACCACGTACGCAAAGAATCAGGTTCTAGCCTTACAAACCATTTCATTGCTTCTTCATTCAGCATAAAAGTGAAGAGACACATCTTCACTTGATCCCTTGTAAGCCCGTGAAGAGAAGAACTATCAGTGATGAACTCGTACTTTTTAATGAATTTTAGCGCATCTTCGTTCCGACGCCCATGATAAATCGGGAGATTCAATTGGTCGTATTTGTCAAGAAAAGTAATTCTTCATTGCGTCGCTCAATGGAATAGCCGGTCGAGGTGCATGACGCAAATCTAGCGGTGGATCATCATACGAGTAATACATTCGTTTAATTTTTAAAAAAATTTCGGACGTTGAATCGAGGCTTCAAGAGATGTATCTTTTCGGTCGACGCGGGCATCCAGTGCAGCAAGTGGCAGCAATGACGCGGGCACTGGGTAACCCAGTGGCAGCAGCCTGCCAAGTGTCCGCAGCGCTCGGCAGCCAGTGTCGGTAGCGCTCAGACACTGGGTAACCCAGTGTCAGCCTGGTACCCAGTGTCAGCTTTAATACTTCAAATCGAGGCCCGTTTTTGCTGAAACTTCACTCGTAGGCCCACCCTCGACTATCTTCAGGCCAAAACACTTCAAAATACCTAAATTAAATATAAAAATAATTAGTTATAATTAAAATATGATAGAATAAGTTGGAGATAAGAAAATACAAAAATATGCTCAATCTATCCAACTTTCACCGGAAACAATGATACTAAAATACTAACTAAAATCAAGACAAATCCGTGCTAATCAGCATCTACTGTGTTTTGTTGCATTTCCTGCTTCCTTCTCCATGTGCTTTTCAATTAATGGCGAAATTAGCATCTTCCAACCCTGATTCTCAAAACCCAGATCTCTCTCCCGATTCCAATCCTACCGAAAACCCTTTATTCTTAAAAGAAGACAAAAACAACCTTCTTCCCCCTCCCTCAGCCTACACGACGAGCCGGAAGGTGACGTCAGTTGGTCGGAACTTGAAGCCCAGACTAGGGCTTCACCGACACCCAAGCCATTGTAGAAAACATTCATGAGGATCCCTCTCCTATCCTTTTAAATACTGAGAACATACCGGAGGGCATTCCTCTATCAAGACCCAACAATGCATCCACATCACACTACGAACACTTTCTAGAAAACCCGGTAACTATGGTACCTTCCTCATCTGTCGCGGACCTACTTCCCTTACCCCAAGCGACTAGGGTAATTAAACACAACTATTGGATATTACCTGACCCGGAGAAACTTGAAGCCTTCAACAAAGCACTCAACCTCCCTGAGACCGCCAAAACGGTCTTACCCAACATTCTCCAATCTAGATTCCCATCGCACCAATTTTACATCCAGACAGCCAATCTATTCAAAATCCCCCTTCTGCAATTGTCCCCCAATTCCATGAAATATATGGCGGGGTAATATTATTTTGTGTAAATACTATGATACTTTGCCTGACCCAGGATTTTTCCACTTCTGTTTTCAAATAAAATACCAGAAAAACTCGTTTTACTTTTCTACGCGCTCCGACAAATCCTATTTTTTAGTAAATCCTCTATCCAAAGTATCGGAATGGCGAAGAAATTTCATCTTCATTCACAATACTGAGACCTGGCCTTTTGCTAGAGAGCTGCGATTCCACACCCCAAAATAATCTGATCCTCCCACTCCTACGCACTTTCCTATTTTGTACAAAAAATATTCTGACCAGCTCGCAGAATGGAGTAAGCGCCCATTTGACGTGGTGCGACTCACTAGCCGGTCCAAAATCTTCTCCTTTGTGGGCATCGACTCTCGACCTGTTGGTCCAGATCTAGCAATGACCAGATCAGAGTTCGGTAGGTTTTTTGAGTTATAACATTTCACACCATTACTCATAACAATTATAAATTAATCTTAAACCATTGTTCCGTTATTGCAGATGCATTCGTCAGCACTTCCGTCTCGTCGAGCTCCGAGAGGACCCCTGTACAAACTGATCCACAGCCCGCTGTCACATCAGCACCTACACCACCTATTATCAACGTAGATGAAGTGCTGAATCAGGCATTTAAGGTAGAGGATAACCTGGAGACGACCTGGAAGAGGTGCAATTAGTCAAGAGATCCTCCAAGGGGAAGCGATCAACCCGAACACCTGCTATCCTTCCTTCTAAGAGCCTAAGCACTCCTTCTGCTCCAAAATGCCGCCGCCTCCGAAAAACTCATGACGTGGCCACCTCCAGCTCTCCAGATCTTGAAAAAGAACTGGCCAACTCTGAGGATGCAGCCAAGATAAAAGCTCTCCTCCAAGAACGCACGCTGGCCCAGGTAACATCAGTTTCTCAAACCTGGCCTCCTTTAACAACCTGCCACAATCTAGTCACTAATCCATATTTTTCCCCTTGTTTTCTTCTTATTTACTTACGCAGCTGGACACTCTGCACTCTACCCTGTCCACTTAGTTGTTGGCTCGATTCTCCAAGAGCGACCTCCAGAAAACCTACGATGAGTTGACCCTCCAGGCCGAACAGCAAATGCAGCAGCTGTCACTAATACAGGGTGACCTGGACAAAACTCGTCAAGAGTTGGAAGCTCGCGAAGAGGAGATAAACCTCCTAAAGATCCAGGTGGAGAGCGTAAAAGATGAGGCGATCAGGGCAGCCAATGAATCCACGAGTTAGAGGAGCAGGTGCGAGAGGTTGGTCGGGTTGCACATAAGCAAGGCCTTGACAAAGGTCGGCGAACCTTCTTGACAAGCGAGAAAGGCCGGAAATACATGGATGCTTATCGAGAGGAGCTGTTAAAAGCCTACAAGAAATCATCTGTGTACTTTGGCAAGATGGCAGTAGGCAGCTGGGAATGGGTGTACAAAGCCGCGGGGATAATCAAGGATCAGCTCGCGGTCATGAATGTCACGTATACCCCCGACGTACCAGCTATCATAGACATGCTCCCCCCTTTCAGCTTCTGGAAGGGCAACATGAAGCGGCCAAAAGATGTCAAATGGTGGCTGTCATGTCAAGGCCGAGCTGTCCTGTCCACCAAACTAGTTGCCGAGCTGGACGCACCTATAGAAGATTTTGTACATGCAGCTGGGCCAAGTGCTACCTGATAGATTTTTGTAATTCAAACTCGTAATCTGTTCACACGACTTATGAACAATTTTACTCTATATGATTATTATATGAACCTGCATTTCAAGCCATTCTAAGTGAAACTATAAAGCAGTGTAGGTCGCGCAAAACACGTGAATCAAACATATTCAGCCAAGATCCCCAAAATTCCCAAGCAAATAATTCACTACCTATAATCCAAAACAAATTTAATATAGGTCGCTCTGAACACGTGATTCAAACATGTGTACGACCATACTCCAAACCTCCATGAGTAAAACCACAAGTTCAATGTACTCAAAACTATTAAGTCGTGAGCCAAAACCATAAGGAGTTGAAATGAACTAGCATATAAGTCAAATATGCTCGCACAAAACCTAACCATCCAGAACACAAAAACATAACAATACGAGAAGTGTATGTAAGTCAAACATATCCCTCTAGGAAGCGACCTCGAGCATGTAAATCAAACATACTCAAAATCACCTTACCCAGCCTATTCACAAAAACCATAAAAATTCATGAGATGTTCGTGAGACTTCCATTATTTATTAAATATTGCAAAAAGTTATCCACTCCGAAGGGTACAACGTAAAACAGCCCGCCCCAAAGGGTAATAGAATCAATATCCGCCCCGGAGGGTAAAACACAAACAGCCCGCCCCGAAGGGTAATAAAACCAACATCCGCCCCGTAGGGTAAAACATAAAATAGCCTGCCCCAAAGGGTAATGAAACCAACATCCACCCCGGAGGGTAAAACATAAAACAGCCCGCCCCGAAGGGTAATAAAAACTATCATCCGCCCCAGAGGGTAAAACACAAAAAAAGCCCGCCCCGAAGGGTAATGAAACCAACATCCGCCCCGGAGGGTAAAACATAAAACAGCCCGCCCGAAGGGTAATAAAACTATCATCCGCCCCGGAGGGTAAAACATAAAACAGCCCACCCCGAAAGGTAATAAAACTATCATCCGCCTCGGAGGGTAAAACACAAAATAGCCCGCCACCTAGACGTAATACTTTTTCAGATGGCAAATATTCCAGCTCCTAGGTAAAGCTTTTCCCTCGGCGTTCTCAAGTATGTACGCTCCTCCACGCAACACTTTGATCACCTTAAATGGACTAATCTAGTTCGGATCGAGCTTCCTAGTCTTACGCAATGTATCAGCCCGCCTCCATACTAAATAACCAACCTGAAAGTACCGATGTTTAACACGTTGGTTAAAAGCAACCTGAATCTATTGTTTATAATGCTCTACCCGGGCCGCGGCCTTCTCTCGTATTTCATCGATCGTTTCAATCGCTTCTCTTGCTAGCCTTTCATTATCTTCCACATTAAATGTCGATAATCTCTGCGATCCACTACTATCTCGATCGGAATGATAGCTTCCATCCCATACACCAAGCTAAACGGTGACTCCCCTGTAGAGGTTCGGGGAGTTGTTCGGTAATCCCATAAGACCGACGCGAGCTCTTCTTCCCAAAGCCCACCTACTTTTCCCAACCATAGCTTAATACCCTGCACAATAATACGGTTAGTAACCTCAACTTGCCCATTAGTTTGGGGGTGCGCCATAGAAGCAAATCATTGATTTATCCCCATCTCTTTACACCAATCCTGAGTTTTCTGCCCATTAAACTGGGTTCCATTATCCGACACCAACACTCACGGGACCTCAAACCTGCAAAAAATATTATTAAAAATAAAGTCCATCATGTCCTTATGCCCGTAACCGCTTCAGCTTCCACCATTTTGCAAAATAATCGACTGCCACCACAAGGTGTTGTTTATTGCCCGATGTTTTTGGAAAAGGTCCCACAATATCAATTCCCCATTGAGAAAAGGGACAAGGTGAGCTCATAACCATCATATCTTCAGTCGGTATATGTGTGACCGGAGCGTGCATCTGACACTTCTTACAAGTTCTGACCAGGTCGCTAGCCATACCCTTCATACCTGGCCAAAAGAAACCAGCCTGCAACGTTATCCCCACCAGCGCTCTGCTTTTTGCGTGATCCCCACAGTACCCTTCATGTATCTCTTTTAACACTTCCCGTCCCTGCTCCTTGGCCAAGCATTTCAAAAAAGGTCCAAAACGCGAACTTTTGTACAGTTCCTCATTTATAACACAAAAACGAGCCGCTGTCTTAACTTCCTTTGTTGACAATCGTATTTCACCTTCCTTCGCCTTAATAAGAACATCCCAGATAGGCGTACGCCAATCATCTTTAACTTCAAGCTCCATTACCTCCTTGCCTTTATCCACACTACTATGGCTTAACTCCATTAGCGTAATTTTCTGAGTATTACAAGTCCCCAATGCACCTGCAATCCGAGCGAGCTGATCAGCCCGAGTATTCTCGGCCCACGACATATGATCCAGTTTAAATACTTCAAAACGCACAGCCTCTTCCCGTAATTTCTTTAAATATACCGCCATGCGTTCTTATTTTGCTTCAAAAGACCCGTCGAACTGATGAGCTACCAATTGAGAATTCGTGTACGCCCACACTTTCCTTGCCCCCAGATCATTTGACATTCTCATACCCTGCAACACAGCCTCATACACGGTCTCATTATTAGATGCCTTATATCCCTGTTTTATTGCAAATTCCAGGTTTTCACCCTCCGGGCTGGTTAACACAATTCCCAATCCAGCCCTCGATATCATAGTTGACCCATCGGTATGTAACATCCATGCCTTCATCTCGTCACCTGGTTCAGCTGGACGCACCATCTCCTGCAGGAAACCCGCCAACACTTGTGCTTCGATGCCCGCCCTGGGTTCGTAAACTACATCATATTCACTCAGCTCCACCGCCCATTTCACCAACCTCCCAGACACGTTTGGGTTACTCAGGACCTGCTTGAGAGTTAGGTTAGTACGTAACCTCACCTTGTGGCTCAAAAAGTACGGCCGCAATTTCCATGTTGTACAAATTAGCGCAAAACCTCCCTTCTCCAGCTCGTAATAGTTCAACTCAACACCTCGTAACATTCTGATAATATAATAGATAGGTTTCTGAATACCCACATCTTCTCCGATGAGCACCGAACTCATTGCGACCTCTCCGACTGATATATATAAGATCAGGTCTTCCCCTGGCATCGGCTTAGTCAAAACTGGTATCTCGGCTAAGTATTCTTCCAGCTTATGAAATGCATCTGCCGCTTCCTTGGTCCATTCGAACTTGGACCCTTTCTTAAGTGCCCTCAAAAAGGGGACACCCTTCTTTGCAGACCTGGAAATAAAACGATTGAGACCTGCAATTCGACCAATGAGCACCTGTACGTCGCGCACCGTTCGAGGATGTGGCATCTCCAAAATAGCCCGCACCTTCTCCGGGTTAACCTCGATACCTCTCTCCATCACCATATATCCCCAAAATTTTCTAGATCGGACACCAAACGCACACTTCTTTAGATTAAGCTTCATCCCGCATTGCCTTAATATAAGAAAAGTTTTTCTCAAGTCCTCTATGTGGGATTCTGCTTTCTTACTCTTCACCAGCATATCATCAATGTAAACCTCCATAGTGAACCCCAATAGGTCCTTAAACATTCTATCCACTAATCTCTGATAGGTCGCCCCTGCATTTTTCAGACCAAAGGGCATAGACACAAAATAGTATGTTCCCGTTGAAGTAATAAAGCTCACCTTGGGTTGATCCTCCTTTGCAAGAGGTATTTGGTGATACCCTTGTGAAGCGTCCATCATACTCAATAGCTCGCACCCTGAGGTCGAATCCAGTAACTGATCAATTCGCGGCAGGGGATAATGATCCTTTGGGCGCGCTTTATTTAAATCTCGAAAATTCACGCACATCCTCCACTTCTACCCCGGTTTAGGCACCATCACAACATTAGATAAATATTCTAGAAATTGGATTTCTTGAATGTGACCTGCTTTCAACAATTTCTGCACTTCCTCTTCAATTATCTTGTCCAATTCAGGCCCAAAATGCCTTCTCTTTTGTTTAACCGACCTCGCCTCCGGATCTGCATTCATATGGTGTTGCGCGACCTCTGGAGATACTCCTATCAGTTCTCCATCCCCAAAAGCAAAAACGTCTCAAAATTCTCTCAATAATTTTATCAGCTCTTCTCTTTTGTTTTTTCCATTAAGGTTCCAATTTTCGTAGTGTACTCTGGGCGACCTTCTTCTAACGAAATTTCCATCAACTCCTCATGTGGCCGAACTGAATTCTCTTGTTCTTTCATCTTTTTTGCACTAAGTATACCTTCCGATACCTCTTCATCTCTTCACACTTGTTCTCGCTCAAACCCTTTCTGACTGTCATCTGGTAACATGACCTTGCGACCTGTTGCTCAGAGATAACTTCCCCCACTTTATCTCCCACCGATATTTGATACTCATGTGATATGTTGATGTTACTACCTGGAACGTATTAAGGGTAGGTCGGCCTAATATTGCGTTATATGCCGACCTCCCACGGACTATCAAAATTTTTAAATTTCTCCTTGCCTGTAACCCATCTCTCTCTAATACCACTGCAAGTGTTATCTCTCCCTCCGTAATCACATGCGCTCCATTAAACGCATATATGGGCATATTCAAAGGGTCGCACTCTCGTTTCCAACTTCATTTGCTCCAGGCAATATGTGTATATTATGTTGACTCAGCTCCCATATCTACAAAAATCCTCCCGACCTCATACCCCGCTATCTCAGCTTCAATAACTAGCGCGTCGTTATGATCCTCTTGCAGCCCGCGTCGTTCATCAAGACCAAAAGAGATGATTGGTCCTGCTCTATGTGGTCGATGACTTACACTAGCGACCTCCCATGTCCCAGGATGAGCCGATTTGACATGTTTCTTTCGTGCGCTATTGGTATCACCATCCGTTGGTCCGCCTGAAATCATACTTATTCTTCCCTTATTCCTTCTTGGGCCATTATGGAATAAACAAAAGAAATCTGACCTGGGATTAGTACGGAGCTGCGTGCGAGATTCTGGCCATTTTATATCATTAGGTATCAAGCGCTCCATGATAGTAAACACTTTATCCCGAGGATAGATTAAGGGTGTAAAATCCTCATTCCTCCAGTTTCGCATATCTACTTCAGGCTTTTCCCTCGCCGCAGGAATAGGGGTTAGAAGCCCGTGCACTATCCTTCTGGGCTCTCTTCTGACTTCCCTTCTCGAAATACTGCCCCCGGTGTTCGCGACCTCCCCACCAAATCGCACACGGTGTTCCTCCTCAGCCTCTTCCACCTGTATATATTTGTTGCACCTTTCTATGACTTCATCGTACGTTCGCGCCACTTTCTTGACCAAAGATTTGCATAAGTCCTCCCTCCTCAATCCTTGATGTAATGCCCCTGCCTTCATTTCATCGGTGGCGGTGGGCACCTCTAACGTGGCATTGGTGAACCTGTGGACATATTGCTTCAAGGTTTCATCAGGTCGCTGCACCATTGTAAAGAGTGACTATGCAGTCTTCGCATTCTGTCTCACACTGGAAAATTACTTTAAAAAAGCTGCTCGCAGCACCTGAAAGCTGGTAATTTTTCCTCTCGCCAATTGGTAAAACCAGCTTTGGGCAATTCCTCTCAGGGTAGATACAAAGGCCCGGCATGCCACAACATCCGTATATCAGTGTAACATCATCTCATTCTCGAAGAGCTGCAGATGCTCTACTGAATCCGTCGCCCCACGATATTGGAATTCCAACGTCTTATATCACTTGGGTAGCGCAGCTCGCAATATATCATCCAAAAAAAATGCCCTTTATCTTCTTCAAGCTTTTCTCCCTCCATCCGCCTTTACAAGTTTAACAATGCCTCCTGAATATCTCTAAACGCCTTATTCCCAGGCCCGGCCTCATTCTCTCCATTCTCCTCATGGTATCGAACTCGAATCTTGCACGACTTATCCCGAGATTTACCATCCGTGCTTGAGGTTTCCGATCCACTTTCACTGGTGTGCTTACTATACCGCCGACCTCGACTTTTATAGTGTTTTCGCCCTATTTTTAACTTCTTCGCTTTCTTTTACTTATACCTTTTTTCGCTTGCCCAGGCTTCCTTTTTTCCCACGAGACGATCTCCCAGGCAGAGACCTTCCACTCTGTTTTGTCTTTTTTTTTATCGATTTTTCTTCATGTCCATCGTTCTATTCATCAGCCTTCTCCTTTGGAGTACCCAGCCCGCCTGCTAGGTACTTGCTCAAATCTTCCTGTTTTTCTGGGGGCACCAAATCTATAAGCCCTTCTAAGAACCCCTTATTGATTTGACAGGGCTTATCTCTGGGCAGATCTTTCCACTCCTTCGTCCCTATGTAAAGCGGTTTTTGCGCGATAACTTTCGGCGTCTTTGCTTGTGGATCTCCTTCAGGTTCCTTTTCGTTTTATTATTTTGGCGAGGGTGGCAGTGTGCCAACCAGGTTCTAAATCACTGGCTCTCCCTGGGGTGGTGCCAGTTCGTCTTTCGTTTGCTCTCCTTTACCGATATCCGCTGTCTTGCTCTTCTTCTTCGATTTGGTCGATCCAAGACCTTTGGTTGTATGTTTCGATCTTTCATACTGCGCTTATGAGATTTCTCATGTCTTTTGCTCAAGGACTCGATGTCCCTCTTTCCCACAGACGGCGCCACTTGATAAAACCAAAAAGATTGGTTACCAAGAATAGGGGGCACTAACCTCAAATCTGAGATCAACGACCTGAATAGTGATGAATAACGTCACAGCGACCTGGTTGATCTCTAAAAAGCCTCCTGACGACCTACTGATCCTGCAAAACAAGACCTTCAGCCAAGGCGGTTGACGGCCCCGGCGAAGGTCCTCCGATGCTTAAGTCAGCGAGTGCGAGAGATATTTTGAGTGCCCAAATCGTGATAAAACCACCTAAAATAAAGAGGGCGTGCACCCCTTTTATATATACAACAGAAGTGTCCCCCAAACTAGGGTTACTTTCTCCCACCATAATTCCATAAATACCCTGACCGACTTAGATTTAGGATTTCTCCTATATGCTAAGTTCCCATAAATAATGAATCTCTTGTTTAAATTACCGGAATAGGCCTGGGCCTGTGATTATTTTAATATAATTTGTCGGGACCCCATAATACCATCCATATTGGTCCATTTGGGCTAATATTTACAAAACCCATTACCGAGCTAACAGATAAGACCGAGTTAACAAAATCATAAGAGGTCACGACCCTATATGAGAACTCACTCTCATACTTCAGGTCGCTACTCTCAAAAATAGCTCGCCCACCTCTTAAAAAAATGCTCCTTTCGAGAAATGAGGTCACTTACCATAAATACCAGCATGAATATTTAGTGTCGTACCCGGGGAAAGGAGAGATCCTTGCTAATATGTTTGAGAATTGTACAAGGCATAAACATGTGTATGCAATATGTAATTTCATCCAAATCACTAATCAGATTCAAGTTTTCATAAAGGATAAAATAAAGTAACTCTTTGAACACGTGGCATGCATGATCGCAGAAGAAGAATGTTGAAAGTGGGGATGTCAAGGAATTCCACCAAATCAAATATAGACAGTAGCAACAATTTGAAGAAGATGACTATCTTCGAACCAACAACAAGCAACAAGCAAGACGAAAAAGCACCAAGAGACCAAAAATAACAACGCGTTGCAAAAAAGAAAAAAGAGCAGAAAAATAAGTCATCTATGTGTCACGCCCCGCTCATTTGAACCGAGCCATGGTGATATAAACATGGCCGAATGTGCACATGGGAGGTGCACAGTGTGGGAATAATGGTGCAAGAGCGGCACCATGTGTTATGGGGTCGGGAAGAGTGTCGCACCCCGTGAGTCGGGACCGGGTCATAGCGGGACGGGCATGGCCCAACGTGTACAAGGGTGGTGCACGTGATTGGAATGATGGTACGAGGGTGGTACCATGTATTACGGGGTCGGAATCTTCCAGAATTGTGCGGAAACAAGTTCGGGCCGAGTTCGGGCCTGGAAGATTCATGGGCGGGCCGAGCCAAGGAAGCTGCTAGAAACTGGCGGAGTTGTGTGGATACTCCGGGGCTATTCTAGTAGTTCAAGGGACGGAAGAGTGTGGAAAGCCATGGAGAAGCTTGGAACATTCTGGAACAATGTGGACTCTCCTTGGTTAATGCGTGTATATGAGAGTTGCCTAGAGAGTTGCGGAATTCTCTAGAAGAGTCATGTAAATACATGTAGGGGCATTGTGTGGAGAACTCTAGAACATATCTAGAGTCTTCTTAGAGTCTTGTATAGTGTGGAGTCTTCTAGATCCCTCCATTTAAGGAGGTGATGCTTAGATTAGTGTAGAGTTTTCTGGAGAGTTCCATTTAAGGAGGTGGAACACCTATAAATATGAGTAGAGCTCCTCACTTGTAAAACACCCAACTTCACCCACATTTCAAGCTAATAAAATTCCTTCAAATCAAGTGTTATTTCCCACAATCCCTTTTCCTCACCCACAACACCAACCTTCGTAATTTTCTTGTCGGGACAGGCTGACTTAGCTACCGCACGGGGCGGAAAGGAGCTAAGGCCGCACGGATCGTTAGTGCCAGAGACTAAGTCCGTGACATATGGTACCCTTCTTATTGGCGATAAGTCATCTGGGGCCAAAGGACTCCTAATTGGAAGCTAATGCGAATCAGGAAAAGAGTTTCCATAAGTTCGGGCATCTAATCGCATATTCTAGAATATTACCAAGATACATGATAATAGGATTTTATGCCTTCTAGAGAGAAATTTCAAGGAAGTGCATTTTTTTAAACAGAATGCATCACTTTAGGAATTTTAATTAAACTCATAAGGGCTGATTAGTTGGCTCGGAGGGAAACAAATACATGCGTAACAAGCGACGTGCTACTTTGATCATAGACGCACGTATGCCCAAAAATATGTGTTGTGTGTGTGTGTGTATTCTATAATATATATGTGTGAATAAAGATATTGCGACAAAAGGGGCTGTGAATGGAGTTGAAATCCGGACTTACAAAATTTGTCGTGCGGGCCTGTGTTTGCGGCTAAACAAATGGTGTTGAGATGATTGAAGACCTAATCAACTTGTGCCAATTAATGAGCTGATCATGTATCTTCAAGATGGAATTTGGGTGTTAGTTTAATGGCCTAATTGAATGCCTTGAATGTGGACTTCAATCTATAACATATTTATTTTAGCAAATACGTGGGTGAGACCGGTCTTATACTATGAGACCTCTTTTAACCTCCCCACTTATCTTACCCGCCCACCCAATTGACCCACTCCATTAAAATCAATAAAAAAAATCACCCAATCGTCTTCAACTCAGGATGCCCTCCTACCTCTTCACGACTATCCCTTCAAATAGACGCCACCAATCCTCACCGTCATCATCCATCGGCGGTATAATTTAGTGAAACTTACATTATCTGAACCGTCTTATCCTGGTAGTTCCATATTAAAAGCTGGATTTACGATCTATCATTTCAATTGACGAAATTTTTCAATCAAAGTCTTCAATCCATCAAGTTTGACCTTAGATCTCTGAAGATTTGGCTCACCAAACTCCGATCATCCACCACCATTCATATCCGCACCTTGCACTCTACAAAAAATCGATGCGAGATAAGTATTAGTGCTTGAGATGGTCAAATTCCCATATTTTTTTCTCTCTACTGTAACTCTATTTCTCTCTCGCTCCCCCTCTTTTATGTCATGCCCGATGGGATTTTGAATGGCCATGTGTTTGGAGCTCATTGGTCTTGAGTGTTGAGTTTGTTGTTCATAGTTTTTTGACAAGAGACTCAGCTGGTTGGGTTGAAAGATGAGGAGTTCTTCTGAATTTTCGGAGGAATCTTGTTCGGTGGGTTGAGATTGATGTTGATTTGATAGCTTGTATATATAAGTATTAAACGGTTATAAGAATTGTTTTTAATTTATTGTGTGAGATGATAGTGGTGCTAGTGTTGTCCCATGAGCAGAGACACTTAGAAAGTCGGGATCACCAAACTTTTTCTACCGGAGGTTCCTTGATACGTGAGGTAACTCTCCACCAAGTTTGGGATCTTTAGGAGCCTGTTTGGGCAGTCAGACGTTAGGATGATGACGAACTGTTATCTTACGCATGAGTAGGACCATGAAGTGGTGAGCAGAGGACCTTAACGAATGAATTTTGTAAAACTGTTCTTATGGGGGTTCTCGGGAGAGCGAGGAAGGTCTTCACCAAATTTCATCACCAGTTCCGTTTGAGAAGTAAACGATGTGAATGCTCGAGACATAGCAGTGCAGCCTTGGCCATTTTTTTCAAGAGTGGGGAATTATGAATATTTTATCGCGATAGGATGTATGTTTTGCTTATAAACTTTTGTTCATTATTTACAAGATTTATATTAAATGTATCACCGAGTGTCGTAAATATATAATAAATTTTATTTAGGTGAATGGCGTGCAATTGGACATATTGTGTGCATGCAATCGAGGTGGGATGGTCGAATATATTGGGTTGGCCTACGATATCACACAACCTCTTGATCCTCCTCCATTTTTCGTCTCTTATTAGAAAACTAACTCTTGTTTAAAAAAAGTAACTGCGAATACTTTTTCAAGTACACAAAAGGTGTTTGATAGAGGTGAAAGTTTGGTGGTGGTTGTTGATAATTTAGGAGAATGGAGTATTTAAAGCGCAATTTAAAAGTATTATAAAATTATCTTAAGTATTACAATATATGCTTAATGTATCAAAAAAGAATGACAATTGTGATTAATTAATTTCAATAATGTCTCAAACTAATATATAATAATTTAAATCATATCATCAAGTAAAAGTATCACAAGATGCAGAACATGTATCACAAAAATTATTCCCACTTTTGGTCACAATATACATTTTTTCAAATTAAAGTATCACAATATCGACTTATAGTGTCACATGTTATAAAGTATCACAAAATAACTTTTGAATATTGATCATATCATCAATTTAAAATATCGAAAGTTATAGTGAAAGAATCATAAATCCTCTCAAAAAACTATGTTACATACCCTTTGACTAATCATGTCATAATATACAATATTTTCGGTTAAAGTATCACAATATAGGCTTATAGTATCACAATTATTGCAAAAGTATCACAAAAGAACTTTTGACTTTTGATCAGCTTAAAATATCAAAAGTTACATTAGAAGTATCACAAATCCTCTCAAAAAACTATGTTACATCCCTTTGACTAATTGCTTCGACTTTATGTAACAATATACACTTTTCTCTGTTAAAGTATCACAGTATCTGCTTATAGTATTATTTTGCATGTAATTGTGGTGTTTTTCTCGAGTTTTAAATTAAGATTTTATATTAATTTTAGTAGTTTTGAGTCATGTTTTATTAGATTATTTGTTTATTTTTCTTGTTTTGTTATTTTTCATGTTTCTTGTTGATTTTATATTTAATTTGGTTAAATGGGTTCAATTGATTTGAGGATTGGTGAAATTCTTGGGTTTTTATGTTCGAAATTCCTATTTTATAGGCCAAGGCATTAAGGACCAAAACTCAAGCCAAGTCGTACAAAGTCCGGTGCCAGGAGCAAGTTCAAAAATGGCCAAACTTTCTAGAATGCTCGCCATGGCTCGCCAAGGCTTGCAAACGCTTGCCAAACTGCCGACACTGGGTTACCCAGTGTCCGAGCAGCGCCCGGCACAACTCCCGCGCATCAGCACAACGCCTGCGCTTGCTAGCGCTCGCCAGCATTCGCCACACCCACACCCAGCCGCCCAGCTGCCGACACTAGGTTACCCAGTGTCCGAGCCATCTCGCTCAAAATCGAACCAAATTGTGCCAAAAGGGCTAGACAAGGGTCTAGGAAGGTGCCTCCGGGTCAAAATTGGTCAAACTCGGGAATTTCAAGCCTTTTTGACTAATCTGGCCCATTTAAACCCAATTAAACCTATTATAAATAGAACCTTAATCTCATTTTGTAAAAAACACCTCCTCCCAACCCAAGATTGGGTTTGGGATTTATTTTCTCTAGCTCTTAGACTAAAATTTCAAACTTTTTGCCTTGGGTTTGTAAGCTCAAGAAGGATTCAAGTACTCACTTGGATTTTTAATTCCTTGTAATTTCAATCAAACTTTTGGGTTCTCTCTTTAATTCTAGTAAGCTTTCTTTAAATTTCATGCTTTGTTCTTCATTTGTTTTATGCTTTTTGCCTTAGGTATTAGAATTTGTGCTTGATCTTGTAAATCATCCATGGAATCTAGTTGAGTGACACATCTATATCATAGA
>BMAC01000929.1:45283-55768 GCA_014905375.1 Phtheirospermum japonicum
AGAATTCGCAAATTTTAACGTCGAAAAACAGTTGACTGCAGCTAAAACCGCGGCGAGTTTCCTCGATGACACTATAGGTCATAGGCACATAAGGCCCCTGGTTTTAATCATTGGGTATAGCACGCCGGGATTTTTCGACGTTAAAATTTGCGAATTCTATGGTTAATTGTGCTATATTTGAGTTGTATGATTTTGCATGGAAATGTCGGTGTAACTATTGAGTACGTTGAGCTCATCCCAAATCAACGATATTTTTTTTAGGTACCAACGACGATATCGAGTGAATGGGAGACGAGGAAATGGATAAAACTTTGACACTGAATTTATGTTCTTAAATTATTTTATTGTTTTGATTACAAGTCGAATTAGACATAAATGCGTGTTTTTAAATTATTTTTCATTGGTGGAGTTTTAGATATTTATATTATGAATGTTATTTTCCGCTGCGTAATTTTGAACCTAAAGAAAATTTTCTATTTTCTTTTGATCTTTTATATTAAAATTACGAAAATTTGACATTTATTTTGACGCCAAGATTTCTATATTTAATTATTTTAAAAATATAAATCATTTTTAAACTAAAGTGAAATCGGGGCGTTACAGGCATTGTGCGGGAATCGTGATATGTGGTATCACAGAGAAGGTTGAGCGACGTGTTGTGCGGGACATGGTCGGAGGAAACGAGATGGATATTGTGGAAGGGGCAGCTCGCCAGGAGGCTTGAGCAGGTCGAGGTCCACGCCGAGGTGGAGTCGATTAAAGGCGACGTGCAAGGGAGCACGGGCGCCACCCAGGGTTGCACGGAAGCCGTCCAAGGGAGGAGGCAGGCTAGTGCAAGGCTTGAAGGATCTTGTGGAAGGGCAGCTCGCCTGGAGGCTTGAGCGGGTCGAGGTCCACGCCGAGGTGGAGTCGATCAAAGGCGACGTGCAAGGGAGCACGGGCACCACCCAGGGTTGCACGGAAGCCATCCAAGGGTGGAGGCAGGCTAGTGCAAGGCTGAATGAGCTGGCTGCTATCGCGGGCGTATTACGAGAAGACGTGGCGATGCGCAAGAGGTTCGTGGCTAGCAGGGAGGCTAGCACCTCGATGTCAAGACCAGCGGGGTTCGACGGCGTACGAGATGCCAGGGGCATGGTGCGGACGAGATCCACGATGAGGTGGATTGATCGCGACGTGGCTAGCTCATCGAGGAGCAGCCATACTTCTCGTAAGGAGTACGAGGAGGGGGCACATGCCGGTATACCGCACGAGGTGGTGGATTGCCTGAAGTTGGGATCCTTGTTGGCCATATGGGAGTGGGACAAGGATGGGCAATCGGACGTGCGCGAGAGGCGCACGGCATGGACAGAGGGGCCACTGGGCACCACAGGGATGATGAGGCCCTGCGTGGTTGTGCTGTTCGGGTGGTTGATGCCGAGGAGGGCACGAGGGATCCACCCAGGAGTCGGATGCCGATGGGACGAGGGTTGATGACGGCAAGGGGCTGCATCAATGGGCGCATGGTAGTGGACAGAGGGGCCACTGTTAGCTTCCTTATGGAGAAGGAGAGCGAGATCCGGACATCGGCAATCCAGGTCCACGAGGGACCGAGATGCATAGGCGCGACCCAGCTTGAGTAGAAGCTCGGATACCGCACGCACAATGGAGCAGGCGCGACCCAGCTCGCGGAGGAGCATGGATACTGCGCGAATGATCGAGGGACACGGCGCCGAGGACGTCGCCAGAATGGGTGGGGGAGAATGTCACGCCCCGCTCATTTGGACTGATCCATGGTGGGACAAACATGGCCGAATGTGCACATGGGAGGCGCACAGTGTGGGAATAATGGTGCAAGAGCGGCACCATGTGTTATGGGGTCGGGTAGAGTGTCGCACCCCATGAGTCGGGACCGGGTCATAGCGGGACGGGCATGGTCCAACGTGCACAAGGGTGGTTCACGTGATGGGAATGATGGTACGAGGGTGGTACCATGTATTACGGGGCCGAAATCTTCCAGAATTGTGCGGAAACAAGTTCGGGCCGAGTTCGGGTCGGGAAGATTCATGGGCGGGCCGAGCCAAGGAAGCTGCTAGGAACTGGCGGAGTTGTGTGGATGCTCCGGGGATATTCTAGTAGTTCAAGGGACGGAAGAGTGTGGAAATCCATGGAGAGGCTTGGAACATTCTGGAACAATGTAAACTCTCCTTGGTTAATGCTTGTATATGAGAGTTGCCTAGAGAGTTGCGGAATTCTCTAGAAGAGTCATGTAAATACATGAAGGGGCATTGTGTGGAGAACTCTAGAACATGTCTAGAGTCTCTTTAGAGTCTTGTATAGTGTGGAGTCTTCTAGATCCCTCCATTTAAGGAGGTGATGCTTAGATTAGTGTAGGGTTTTCTGGAGAGTTCCATTTGAGGAGGTGGAACACCTATAAATAGGAGTAGAGCTCCTCACTTGTAAAACACCCAACTTCACCCACATTTCAAGCTAATAAAATTCCTTCAAATCAAGTGTTATTTCCCACAATCCCTTTTCCTCACCCACAACACCAACCTTCGTAATTTTCTTGTCGGGACAGGCTGACTTAGCTACCGCACGGGGCAGAAAGGAGCTAAGGCCGCACGGATCGTTAGTGCCAGAGACTAAGTCCGTGACATATGGTACCCTTCTTATTGGCGATAAGTCATCTGGGGCCAAAGGACTCCTAATTGGAAGCTAATGCGAATCAGGAAAAGAGTTTCCATAAGTTCGGGCATCTAATCGCATATTCTAGAATATTACCAAGATACATGATAATAGGATTTTATGCCTTCTAGAGAGAAATTTCAAGGAAGTGCATTTTTTTAAACAGAATGCATCACTTTAGGAATTTTAATTAAACTCATAAGGGCTGATTAGTTGGCTCGGAGGGAAACAAATACATGCGTAACAAGCGACGTGCTACTTTGATCATAGACGCACGTATGCCCAAAAATATGTGTTGTGTGTGTGTGTGTATTCTATAATATATATGTGTGAATAAAGATATTGCGACAAAAGGGGCTGTGAATGGAGTTGAAATCCGGACTTACAAAATTTGTCGTGCGGGCCTGTGTTTGCGGCTAAACAAATGGTGTTGAGATGATTGAAGACCTAATCAACTTGTGCCAATTAATGAGCTGATCATGTATCTTCAAGATGGAATTTGGGTGTTAGTTTAATGGCCTAATTGAATGCCTTGAATGTGGACTTCAATCTATAACATATTTATTTTAGCAAATACGTGGGTGAGACCGGTCTTATACTATGAGACCTCTTTTAACCTCCCCACTTATCTTACCCGCCCACCCAATTGACCCACTCCATTAAAATCAATAAAAAAAATCACCCAATCGTCTTCAACTCAGGATGCCCTCCTACCTCTTCACGACTATCCCTTCAAATAGACGCCACCAATCCTCACCGTCATCATCCATCGGCGGTATAATTTAGTGAAACTTACATTATCTGAACCGTCTTATCCTGGTAGTTCCATATTAAAAGCTGGATTTACGATCTATCATTTCAATTGACGAAATTTTTCAATCAAAGTCTTCAATCCATCAAGTTTGACCTTAGATCTCTGAAGATTTGGCTCACCAAACTCCGATCATCCACCACCATTCATATCCGCACCTTGCACTCTACAAAAAATCGATGCGAGATAAGTATTAGTGCTTGAGATGGTCAAATTCCCATATTTTTTTCTCTCTACTGTAACTCTATTTCTCTCTCGCTCCCCCTCTTTTATGTCATGCCCGATGGGATTTTGAATGGCCATGTGTTTGGAGCTCATTGGTCTTGAGTGTTGAGTTTGTTGTTCATAGTTTTTTGACAAGAGACTCAGCTGGTTGGGTTGAAAGATGAGGAGTTCTTCTGAATTTTCGGAGGAATCTTGTTCGGTGGGTTGAGATTGATGTTGATTTGATAGCTTGTATATATAAGTATTAAACGGTTATAAGAATTGTTTTTAATTTATTGTGTGAGATGATAGTGGTGCTAGTGTTGTCCCATGAGCAGAGACACTTAGAAAGTCGGGATCACCAAACTTTTTCTACCGGAGGTTCCTTGATACGTGAGGTAACTCTCCACCAAGTTTGGGATCTTTAGGAGCCTGTTTGGGCAGTCAGACGTTAGGATGATGACGAACTGTTATCTTACGCATGAGTAGGACCATGAAGTGGTGAGCAGAGGACCTTAACGAATGAATTTTGTAAAACTGTTCTTATGGGGGTTCTCGGGAGAGCGAGGAAGGTCTTCACCAAATTTCATCACCAGTTCCGTTTGAGAAGTAAACGATGTGAATGCTCGAGACATAGCAGTGCAGCCTTGGCCATTTTTTTCAAGAGTGGGGAATTATGAATATTTTATCGCGATAGGATGTATGTTTTGCTTATAAACTTTTGTTCATTATTTACAAGATTTATATTAAATGTATCACCGAGTGTCGTAAATATATAATAAATTTTATTTAGGTGAATGGCGTGCAATTGGACATATTGTGTGCATGCAATCGAGGTGGGATGGTCGAATATATTGGGTTGGCCTACGATATCACACAACCTCTTGATCCTCCTCCATTTTTCGTCTCTTATTAGAAAACTAACTCTTGTTTAAAAAAAGTAACTGCGAATACTTTTTCAAGTACACAAAAGGTGTTTGATAGAGGTGAAAGTTTGGTGGTGGTTGTTGATAATTTAGGAGAATGGAGTATTTAAAGCGCAATTTAAAAGTATTATAAAATTATCTTAAGTATTACAATATATGCTTAATGTATCAAAAAAGAATGACAATTGTGATTAATTAATTTCAATAATGTCTCAAACTAATATATAATAATTTAAATCATATCATCAAGTAAAAGTATCACAAGATGCAGAACATGTATCACAAAAATTATTCCCACTTTTGGTCACAATATACATTTTTTCAAATTAAAGTATCACAATATCGACTTATAGTGTCACATGTTATAAAGTATCACAAAATAACTTTTGAATATTGATCATATCATCAATTTAAAATATCGAAAGTTATAGTGAAAGAATCATAAATCCTCTCAAAAAACTATGTTACATACCCTTTGACTAATCATGTCATAATATACAATATTTTCGGTTAAAGTATCACAATATAGGCTTATAGTATCACAATTATTGCAAAAGTATCACAAAAGAACTTTTGACTTTTGATCAGCTTAAAATATCAAAAGTTACATTAGAAGTATCACAAATCCTCTCAAAAAACTATGTTACATCCCTTTGACTAATTGCTTCGACTTTATGTAACAATATACACTTTTCTCTGTTAAAGTATCACAGTATCTGCTTATAGTATTATTTTGCATGTAATTGTGGTGTTTTTCTCGAGTTTTAAATTAAGATTTTATATTAATTTTAGTAGTTTTGAGTCATGTTTTATTAGATTATTTGTTTATTTTTCTTGTTTTGTTATTTTTCATGTTTCTTGTTGATTTTATATTTAATTTGGTTAAATGGGTTCAATTGATTTGAGGATTGGTGAAATTCTTGGGTTTTTATGTTCGAAATTCCTATTTTATAGGCCAAGGCATTAAGGACCAAAACTCAAGCCAAGTCGTACAAAGTCCGGTGCCAGGAGCAAGTTCAAAAATGGCCAAACTTTCTAGAATGCTCGCCATGGCTCGCCAAGGCTTGCAAACGCTTGCCAAACTGCCGACACTGGGTTACCCAGTGTCCGAGCAGCGCCCGGCACAACTCCCGCGCATCAGCACAACGCCTGCGCTTGCTAGCGCTCGCCAGCATTCGCCACACCCACACCCAGCCGCCCAGCTGCCGACACTAGGTTACCCAGTGTCCGAGCCATCTCGCTCAAAATCGAACCAAATTGTGCCAAAAGGGCTAGACAAGGGTCTAGGAAGGTGCCTCCGGGTCAAAATTGGTCAAACTCGGGAATTTCAAGCCTTTTTGACTAATCTGGCCCATTTAAACCCAATTAAACCTATTATAAATAGAACCTTAATCTCATTTTGTAAAAAACACCTCCTCCCAACCCAAGATTGGGTTTGGGATTTATTTTCTCTAGCTCTTAGACTAAAATTTCAAACTTTTTGCCTTGGGTTTGTAAGCTCAAGAAGGATTCAAGTACTCACTTGGATTTTTAATTCCTTGTAATTTCAATCAAACTTTTGGGTTCTCTCTTTAATTCTAGTAAGCTTTCTTTAAATTTCATGCTTTGTTCTTCATTTGTTTTATGCTTTTTGCCTTAGGTATTAGAATTTGTGCTTGATCTTGTAAATCATCCATGGAATCTAGTTGAGTGACACATCTATATCATAGATCGAGGCCTAGATCGTTTAATTTCACGAAATTTCATATGTTTCATGCATTTTCTTCATTTTTATGCTTTTTGTCTTAGCACCTTGAATTCATGTTAGATCTTAAGAATTGGCTATGGAATCTAGATGAGTGACACGTCTAGATCATAGATCGGGTCTTGGATCATCTTGATTTTGAGATTTTCACATGCTTTATTTTGAATTAAAGTTTTGTGCTTTGTTTCATGCTAAATCCTAGATCTATGCTTTGTTCCTTGTTGTCTTCCTTAAAGTCTTGAACTTTCCATCCATTTTCATTGCTTTATCTTGTGCTTTCAATTTACGAAAATTTGCATTATTCAAGTTTTTATGTTCATGCAAGCATGGTTGTACCTTGAGCATGCATGCTTGTACTTGATGAAACATTGCTTGTTCTTGCTGAATTTTTGATTTTGCTTGCATTTTCATTGAAGTCATACGACCGAGGCATCCGACCAACATGCTATTTCAATTTCTAGTTTAGTTTAGATAGGTTAATTACTTCATTTTCACTTTCCTTTACTTTTCAAAGCTTGAAATACCTTGAAACTTACAATTGGATCAATTTCCGATAACACCAAGCCAATAGAACCTTTAATTTTCCAAAACCACTAAAAACTACAAAACAAGTTGTCGAGCTGGCCGACGCCTGTGGCTACGCAATGTCCGTAATGCCCTCGGCTAAGGGCCTCGTCCCCGAGCACCACCCGCACTTCATCAGCACCTACTGGGGGGCCGTCGGGACCCCCTTCTGTGGCAAGATAGTCGAGTCAGCCGACGCCTACATCTTTGTGGGCCCCATCTTCAACGACTACAGCTCGGTCGGCTACTCTCTCCTCCTGAAGAAGGAGAAGGCCATCATCGTCCAGCCCGACCGCGTCGTCGTGGGCAATAGCCCGTCCTTCGTCTGCGTGCTGATGAAGGACTTCTTGCGGGAGCTGGACAAGAAGATTACCAAGAACACGACGGCTTACGAGAATTATCGGAGGATTTATATGCCCGAGGGCTTGCCGGTCAAGAGCGAGTCGAACGATCCGTTGAGGGTTAACGTGCTTTTCCGGCATATTCAGAAAATGCTGTCGGGCGAGACGGCCGTGATTGCTGAGACGGACAATTCTTGGTTTAACTGCCAGAAGCTGAAGTTTCCCAAGGGATGTGGGTGAGTATTGATTAATTGTTCTGATCTTATTTATTTATTTTTTTGTGAATTTTGGACATGTTTTTTTTCCAAATAATAGAAGTAATAAAGTTGGTGGTGTAGGTACGAGTCTCAAATGCAGTATGGATCGATTGGGTGGTCGGTTGGAGCTACATTGGCTATGCAAAATCTGTGCCTAAGAAACGAGTCATCGCTTGCATCGGAGATGAGAGCTTTCAGATAATTTGCGTGTTCGAAAATTTTCAACACAACTAATATTAGGTGAATAAGTTGTCGAAGTGCTTTTTCGCTTAGTAAAAGTCGAACAGCTTAATCAGAATAATGCTTTTATTTATTTATTTTTGACAAAAGTTGATAATCACTTATTTAATTATTTTTGTCGATTTTGTTTTTGGTCAGGTGACGGCACAGGACGTATCGAAATGATCCGTGGCTGGTAAAAGAGCATCATTTTCTTGATAAACAACGGTGGATACACAATTGAGGTCGAAATCCATGACGGGCCATACAATGTGATCAAGAATTGGAACTACACGAGCCTAGTCGATGCCATTTGTAACGGCGAGGGCAAATGTTGGACTAAAAAGGAACCCAAGAAAAACAATTTATTCAAAAAGAAAAAAAGAAGAAGCTGAGATTAAACATTTTTTGGTGCTTATTTTATTTTTCTTTTATCATTATATATAACTTTTTGTATGTAGGTGTATTGTGAGGAGGATCTTATTGAAGCAATAGGAACAACAACTGGTGACAAAAAGGATTGTCTGTGTTTTATAGAAGTGATTATGCACAAGGATGATACAAGCAAAGAGCTTCTTGAGTGGGGTTCCAGGGTCTCTTCTGCAAATAGCCGCCCCCCAAATCCGCTGTAAATTAATTGTTGTTTTTTTACTAGAAATTTTACTGATTAGCTTCAAGATTAAATGACTAGTTTATGAGTTTGATATTGAGGAGTTTTGAGACAAGTTAAGACATGGTTGAGTTTTCGGAGGGATGAATGAAATATTTATTATTAATGATTTTGGTGTATTCCTGTTTTCATTTCTTTTTTTTTTTTAACTTTCTAGAAGATAACTTTTATATAACCATTCTAGAAAATAGACTTTTCAGAACGGATTTTTGAAAATCCGTTCTAGAATGTTGTACTTTCCAAAACGTTTTTTCTAAAAACCGTTCTGGAAAGTATAATTTTCCAGATCATTTTCTCGAAAATACCATTCTGGTCTTTTTGAAAATACCGTTCTGGACAGTGTCACATACCAGAACGGTATTTTCTAAAAGACGTTCTGGAAAGTGGCGGATCAACATGGGATGGAACCGTTCTGGAATAAAAAATTTATTTTCTAGAACATCTTTTTCTTACCCTTCTAAAAAGTCTGCCAATCCAGAAGGGTAAAAAAAGACGTTCTGGAAAGTACAGACTTTTTAGAACTATGTCACTATAGAAGGCACAAAAAAGCATTCTGGATAGGTAGAATTACCCTTCTGGATATGCAGTTTCTGCACTAGTGGCAGGTCATAATATCCACTATACACGGTATCTTGCCCCAAGTAAAATATGAAAATTAATTTCTATCCAAACAAATAATTTTGTACAAGCACAAACTTTTGTTGCATCATCTAACTTTGTCATTTGTACACCTCTAATTTCTAGACCCGTCTTTGTACAAGCACAAACTCTTGTTACACCTCTAACTTTGTCATTTGCACAAAATAAGCCAGGACAAGCAGTGGAAACGCGTATGATATGCCAAAGACGGGTCTAGAGAATAATTAATGTTTCCCTTAAGCGCAGTAAGTATAGAGCCCTTTGTGGTCATGAACAACGCCCATGCTTCGTCATTTGCTAAAAATAGCATAACTATATTGCATTTTACAATCCAATCCCATGTGACGATTTATTGCTATGTAACACTAATTTTGAATTAGAAATCTCACAACAAACCCTGACCTTACTTTTAAAGCCCGCAGTTGATTGAAAAAGTAAGAGCAAAACCTTTGTCGCCATGCCACCTTTTTTCGTCCCCTCATCACCACCGTCTTTACCGTCTCTTCTTGGACTTCATCCTTCACCAAAAATCATGCAAAGATTCCAAGCCTGCAACAATCAGTTTTTTTCATCTCGTCATTTTAATATTAGAAGAAATTACATCCATGATGCATATATAAATCCATTTACTCATCAATATCCAAGGTTTGAGATACGAATAACAAAATAAAATTTAAAATAACATAATATACAATTGGCTTAAAATGACATCAATATCTAGGGTAATCCAGATTTTATATTGCAGTTAAAAGTATCATAATTTATAGTAAAAGTATCTCAAATGCAAGTAAAAGTAACACATAATAATATGATCTTAATTTCGCCTCAACCCACGGACCACTGTAGTGGATAGTATCACAAATACTAGCAAAAATATCATAAATACTAGAAAAAGAAATCACAAAATAACAAAATTACAATATTACGCATGAACTCAAAAAATTAAAGAAAATCCCAGTATAAACCCAACATAAATAGCATACGTCCCTGTGATACAGAAATCACCAAATTCAAAGCAAAAGTAATAATAATAAATAAATATATATGTAACATCCATAATCCAATGCATTTTATTTTATTTATTTAATTTTCATCATGCATTAAAAATATAATTCTAGTCCCAAGCTCGTCGCCATAAAACAAATTCCTATTTTAATTATTAAATAATTTAAGAATGCTATTTAAACGAATTTATAATTCATTTTCCAAATAAAATTATATTATCATTTTCTAAGAGATTAATATAATTATTTAGTAATTTAATTATTTATTTAAATTACTATTAAGTCCTATGAATTCTATGATCGATTGTACTATTTGTGAGTTGTATGATTTTGCATTGGTTAAGTCAGTGTAACTATTGAGTACGTTGAGCTCATCCCAAATCAACAACATTTTTCAGGTACAAACGAAGATGTCGATCGGATGGGAGACGAGTAGAGGAAT
>BMAC01000929.1:64137-78439 GCA_014905375.1 Phtheirospermum japonicum
GTGATTAAGTAAAATGAGTTTTAATTTAATCAGGGACTCTAAGGGACGAGTTCATATAAGAATAATATGTTTGTTCGAATCACAATGTGTTGTGAACCCACGGCTAGCTTACACCTGAACCATTGAGGGTCACACCACGTGTTTTCCTGATTATTGAAAACGATAGCTAGAAATTAATTGTTAATTTTAGCATAGTTAGATGTCAATATGATTGAATCTAAGGTTCATAATTGTGATTATCCAGACACCGTGACCGATGAGATGCGGTCCACATATACTAAGTACTAGTCTTAATGGGAAAGGCCTGTATCCTCATTATGGCGTAACCCTTTGACCAGGAACAAGTTCGACGAGTTACATTACGTGCTGAATTATCTCACGGTTCTTCTAGACCAATCCACTGTAATAAAATAATTTCATCAGGACCATACCTATGCAATTAGCATGGGATAAAAGATATGGAATGCCAATAAGTATAAAAGATATTATTACGAAAAAAAACCCGATTGTGTTACAAGAAAATGGTCAGACCACAACCACAAGTTGGCTTGTTGGTCACCTTATTCTAACAGTTAACATGTCAAACTTTCCAAGGTTTGTGCCTATGTTTATTTTACTTTATTGTTAGGTGAATATAATGTTGAAATGGATTAACTAGTTATTATATGAGTATTATCAAGTCTTTATTCATTATTAGTTCTATGATGAAGTTTTTATGAATTTAAAATAAATAATATTATATTTTGATTACTTCAATTAATTCACTTGGTAAATTATTTTTCTAATTTTGCGCAAGGCCTCATTTAATTATAAATAATTATTTTAAAAAGTATGACATTAAAATTTATCACACATATTTACTTAAAAATACACCACGCTCAAAAGAATACACGAAGTATCTATTCAATTCAATATTAGAAAATAATTAATGAGAGTTTGGAGTTTCATGTCACACTTGTTGGGTCGTGACACAAATTTTATGTCGTATTAGGGTATGTTGGATTGCCATTTATTAAAAATTTGAATTCTACTATTTAAAATCTTGTGGTATTCAAAATTTTGTGAATAGTATGAATTCTTGTTTATTATAGGATTCAAAATCCTTTACTTTTTACTGTCAATGTCAAATTATGTGTGAAAAGTTGATGATAATGTATTTATTATATTGTATTTAATTTCAAATCATGTTTGAAAAGTGAATGATGTTGTATTATATTATTTTATTTATTTATTAGTATTTAATTATTTAATTATAACAAATAGTAATTATATTTGATTTTTAAATTTTAAAACAAACGACAATTCAATATGTTAAATATCGAATTTGATATTCCGAATGTTAGGTAAGCCTTGTGAATCGAAAACTCCACCTTTTCAAAATTTATATAATATACCGAACAAGCAAAATATTTAATTATGCCTTTTTCATAAACTGACTTTTAGTTTTATCATTTAAAAAACAAACTCTCCATGTCCCATCTTAGGGAAAATTAAATAATTAGTATATATTTTAATTAATATTGAGAAAGTTGTATAATTTGGGTGAAAATTGAAATATTATACAGAGTCGCCAATGATAATGGCGTCTCTAAAGCGGGACGCCACTACCATCGGCGTCCCGCCTGATTTTGAGAAATCGATTTTTTTTGGACAAAAAGAAAAAAAATATATATTTGAAAATAGGGACGCCAGTAGCAATGCGTCCCAGGCGAGAATTTAAAAATAATAAATTTGATTGTGGAACGTCATTGCCACTGGCGTCCCGAGTCATTTTGTGAAAAACAAAACATTTAAAATTCAGGACTACTACTCAATTTTTATGGAAAGTGATACAATAAAATACCCTAATTTTACGGGCATGTTTTTATTTGTTTTGTTAATCACTAAATGATCTCAGGATGCCACTGACAGTGACGTCTTCAATTTTTTTTTTCTTTTTTTACATTTTGGTCCGAGATGCCATTTCCACTAGCTTCACTATTTCAATTTTTTCAATTTTGCCCAGAAAAAATTTGATTTCGCCAGACAGGACTCCCATACAATATTTCAATTTCCACCCAAATTATACCAATTTTTCAATATTAATTAATATATATATTAATAATTAAAAATTTCCCATCTTAACCAAGCCTCAAATTAATAATTTCCCATAAGTTTCACCACAATCGAGGAAAATGGAAAAAGATGAAACTCTTATAAAGTAAAAAAGATGCACCCCAAAAATAAAAAAACCCCACCTCACGCTAACCAAACCCTACGCTCAGCCCCCAAACCGTTCCGATTTTCCCTCTTCTTTCGTCGTCTTCTCTGTATTTCTTTCTCCGGTTTATTTTTCACATCTTCTTCTTTAACAGTTATTTTTTTTTCACCTTTTTTAAATTATTTTTGTTGCTCTCGAAAGCTATCTATTTATCTTGTTTTTCTTGAGTATTTGCCGTCCGGTCTGAGGATTCAGATCCAGATCTGAGACGAGGATTCGAGAACACGTAAGTCACGCGCCGAGATCTGAGTGAAACAACCATGGTGGTGAACGGGAGACCGATGAAGAGGCTGGTCAAGCGGCGCGTCACCGCGGATCTCAGCGATTTCCTCGCGTTCCCCACAGCCAGCGATATGGCTTCGGCCGCCGCCGCCGCTAGGCCGTTCAGGACTGCTGTAAGGTCGTTTCTGACGAAGCACGCGCTCCTCCCTCCCCCTTCCTCCCTCTTCCCGCACCTCCTCATCTGGCAGATCCTCTTCCGCGTCGGCGATATCGCCGGAGACGATGGCGGTCCTGCCGTCGTATGTCTAGATGTCGTGGAGGAGGATGTCGTCAGATCCAGATCCGTTTATTGCGACCAGTGTCGTGTTGTGGGTGAGTTCTCAATACCGAGTCAGCCGAGCCGACTCAGTTCTTTTATTATTATTATTTCCTGAACTCGGTTTTTTCTTAGTATTTTTTAATACAACTAAATAATCAAATTAAAAAAACTGAATGAAATATTATTGCCACATATTTTTGGCCATTTAGTGGACTTTTGATTGTTTTTACTTGTTGTTTTTAGGCCCCTATGTCATATTTGTAAATATCATTACGATTTCTGCGAGTTTGTTGTATTTGTTTATTTATTTTAATGCTAAATTTGCTAACAAATTTAGTATTGATATTCCCAAAGAAAAGAAAAAGGAGTGATTTGCTGTCTGGAGCTGTCTGTATACTTTAATCAATTTGTTGAAGAAAGACCAAAATGAAAAAGAAATATATTAGAAAAGGGAAGCAGAAATATCATGAACATGTGGGGCACGGAGCCTGGTCTTTTTTCTTGAACTACCCCTTTAATAATAAACGCGGCATAACCTGACTAGTGGTCCACGTGTGTGGGGGGGTTATAAATGTCTTTTGGAGGCTGTCATGATTTGGACGACCCTTTTGGTCTAACATCTACATCTTCAACTAATTCCAGCTTTATGACTTCTATCACTTTTAGATTTGTGTAATGCCTGGTTGAGATGACACACTCTCTAATATGTTTTTATTATTTATTTGTTTATATAAATCTCGACCTTTAGTTTGTCTTTGCCCTCTTTATTTTTAATTATTATTACTTGGCTGTCGAAGAAGATTAATTCTTGGGATCAAGTACGATCAATTTGCTCATAGTTTTGGGGTTGTATTAGGATGGAGTAGTAATCCCGTGAGTGCAAAGCGGTACCATTTCATAATTAAAGCAGATGGGAATTCTATCGCTGGCTATAATAAAACTTGTGCTGGCTGTGGTGATGCCCTTCATATGACTGATTCCAGGTGAGAACAACCATTCTTTGGTTTGTGTCTTTGCATTGTTAGGGTATGTTTGTTTGGCTAATAGTTTGTGTGTAGAAATGCACTTGATAAAGTAATGTATGTTCTGTTAGTGATTGGGGAAGGAAGCTAAAACAAACATGCCCTAAGAGTGTAATGGACATTGTCTTCTCAAGCTTAGAGCATTAGTCTATCTGCTCATATATGAAGTAAAGTGATCTGTGGTATTTTAAGTCTTATGATTCTGCCCTACCTGTTCAATTTAGGTTGTTTGATTCAGTTACTAGTACTTGTTACAAGGTGAATTTTCAACTCAATAACCTATTTATCTGAATGATTTATCCAGGTGCAAGTCGTGCAACCATGTCCTGACAACCGAAGATGTTGAAGACTGGATGTATCAGCAGCTTGAGAACACAACACATCTGTTACATGGTGTGGTTCATGCCAACGGCTACGGACATCTTCTTAGAGTTAACGGTAGAGAAGGTGGGTCCAGGGTACTCTCTGGGCGTCACATTATGAACTTCTGGGACTGTCTCTGCAGAATGCTGGGAGTTAGGTTAGAATATATTACCGTCTCTCTCTGTTTTTTTTTTAAATTTTATTTGTATCTGTAAAAATAGAAGTAACTGACGAGTCTGCATCTATTGGTGTGTTATAGGAAGGTCAGTGTGATGGACGTGTCAAAGAAAAACGGATTGGATTTCAGATTGCTTCACGCAGTCGTCAAAGGTCACCCGTGGTATGGAGAGTGGGGCTATCAGTTTGGTGCTGGTAGTTTCTCGTTGACCCTCGACGACTACAAGAGGGCTGTTATAAACCTTTCCTCTTTGCCATTGTCCATATATCAATCTCAAGGACGAAAGCCTCGAACACACCTGCAGGACTTGATATCGTTTTATCAGTCCATGTCGGAACGAGAGCTCATGAGCGTTCGAGATCTCTTGTGTTTCCTGATGAGTTTGATTCATGATGTTCACCACTCTCCTGTTAGGGCCAACGAGTCACCGTGCAAGAAACTTAGAACTTGCGACTCGAGGGCCTTGTGTTCCTGGACGATGGGTGACGTGAGACGCGTGGAGGAAGCAATGTACAAGGTGTTGCGTGCTGTTAGTGGGTCCACCTGGGTGAGCTGGCGTGCTCTCAGAGGCGCCGTTTGCAAAGTGGGCACTCCGGAGCTTCTGGATTACTGCCTGAAAGAATTGAAAGGAAAACAGGCGGCTCCAGGCTTTGCTGTTGTTGCCCGTTGCATTTCTGACTCCGGCGCCATGGAGTACAGGTTAGCCAGCTTTATTTACGCCTTGTCGTTTTCTTTTTCTTGTCACTGGTTATATATCATGAATTATAACTCTGGATAATATACAAAAACCTACCCCGAATTTTTAGTCTAATTACAAAACTCCTGCTGTCTTTGAGAATTACAAATGTGCTACTCCTTAGGGAGGGAACTTGTTATTTTGACAGATGATTGTTCTCCATTTTTCATTGGAATAGTTATTACTAAAATCACCCTGAAGTTTGGGCTTATTACAATACCCCTCCAGGCTTGTTTAATTACAAAAAAATCCCAAAGTTTTTTGAAGATCACATGTATACCCTTGAAGTTTGAATGTCATGCATTTCCCCACTGCATAAGCACAAATAATTTTAAAAGAAACCCCTGATATTTATAGAAATATGCAGTTACCCCTTTAAATGAATGACGCTTTTTTTTATTTTTAATTTTTTGTAATTTTAACACCTTTGGTTGACTAACTAACCTATGTGTGTTTGCTTAAGACTCGAGCCAGGAAGCGCATCCATGCAGGCCAACACCTCCCTGTACAACTCTCACAATGCAAATTACCCATCAGAAGAATGTCTTCTGCGAGATCTTAAATACTTGTACGAATGTATGGTTCATCCTGGAACGATGGTATTACACGTGCCTCCTGCGAAGAGAAATATTGCACTGAGCTCGGCGACTACAATTCTCGATTGCAAGCAGTTTGTGAAGGACTATCACCCGGAGCTTTTGCTCTCTGTGTCCAAGCAAAATACGGTGCAGCTTCTGTGTGAGGTTGACCTAATGGAACAATACCAAGAATGTAGCCACAACCCTCCGTCCGAGTTGCTCGTGCTTTCGTCCGATGCCACCATTGCAGACCTCAAGATCGAAGCTATGAAGGCTTTCCAAGATGTTTATTTAATGTTCAGAAGGTTCCAAGCTGATGAACTGGTCGGCTATGGTGGCGTCGACGAATCAACTCAGATCAAGCTCTTGTTGGGCTCGGCGGTGGATTATGTTAGGATCAGGGGACGGTTTTTAGGGAAGAATGGATTGAGTAGGTTTAGAATGGAGAGGGGAATCGAAAGATGGATCGTGGATTGCTTATGTGGCGCTAAGGATGACGACGGGGAGCGTATGCTGGCGTGCGACGTATGTGGCATATGGCAGCACACGAGATGCGCCGGGATTTTAGATTCTGAAGCTGTTCCGGCCAAGTTTTTTTGCCACAGATGTAAACGAATGGGTCAAACGACAAAGTTGATAGTCCAATGCAGGAATAAGCTGGTGGTGGATTGTGTTGCTGGTGATAATTCTAGGTTGGGTATGAGCTAACACTGGGGTCTTGTAATTTGTAAATGTTCTTTTTTATTAGCCCCTTTATTGTGTCCTTGTTTTTTGAGGTCCGGTGAGATGTATATATATTAACAGGACCTTAAAATTTTCTTCCAGTGGATGTTGGTGTTACCTAATGGCATTTCACTGTAGTGCAGTATTTTGGTACATGAGTCCAAAATATTTATCTTCTCGACTTGTATGCTTCTTACGACGCTGTGTACAAATATAAAAATATTTGACCTTGGGAAATGGAGAATTAGATAAAATTTAGGGTTCAATCAATAATTAAAAAAGAAAATAAACTTCTTTACTTTTCTAAAGGTCTAATTAAAAAAAATTTAATTCAATCCTCTAAAATTTCCAAAGGTCCGCCTAATGTTATGGTTTGTTTTGCAATTATATAAATGTCACGATTTTACTTGCTTGATTTTTGATGCAATTAGGCCTAATAAATGTTTTATAAATTGATGATAAAAAGAAATTTAAGGCACACTCTTTCTCGCTCCCTTCCTCATTCCTCTTTTCAATATTTTCCTCTCTTTGCTGCCCTCTTTCTCGCTCCCTTCTTTCCTCATTCCTCTTTTTAATATTTTTCTCTCTTTTTCAATGCTCGAAATCCCTAACTCAACAATACCATTAAGCGAATTCCTCAAGCATGCTTCAGAGGTATATACGCTAACAATTTTTTAAGAGTTTGAGGATGAACTATTAAAGTCTTTTCCTACCTCATGTATATTGTTGCATTGTGAGGATGAGATTATGTTATATTATGTTATACATGATGATGGTGTCACTGCCTATGATGTGGTCTTTTCTACTGTGAATGCATTTATAACTTGCTCGTGTAAAATGTTTGAAGAGTGTAGATTTTTGTATCATCACTGCTTGAGGATATTTCATATGCATTTAGTGCAAAAAACACCAGATTGCTATATCAAAAAGAGATGAACGAAGTTTGCCAAGGAGGAATAGTGGGATAAACGTAACGGAGGGCTTGAGCCATATGACAATGTTGTTGGAGATTGTATTGCTTTGAGAAGTGAATTCATGAGAAAGTATATGACCTTGCCTTGAAGCTCAGAGAAGTAATGAAGCAAGGAAAATACTTGAAGATGGATTTACAAGAGATAATGAAGTTTTAAAGGCATTAATGCCCCTGACAAATTCAGACGAAGAAGAAACTGTTGTTTCTAGTTCATGTATCTCTATTTTGGATCCTGCAAGGGCAATTACAAAGGGAAAAAAAGTAAAACATAAGTCATATCTTGAGAAAAGAAAGAAGACGATGAACATCAGTAACACATCAAATGGATCAAGTCAAGCAAAGGAGTTTGGTTCTAAAACTCCCAATCCTCGATTATTTTAGCATAACGGTAGTCGTTGAATATTTATATATTTATTCACATTGGCTGGTGTAAAAATTGGTATTTTGATACTGTGATATTTATTTGCTGCTATCTTCATGCTTTATGGTATTTCGCTGATTGCTATTATGATAAGTGTATTGGTTTTTCTATTCAAAGCGCATTGGTCTTTCTGTTCAAAGGTATTGGTTTATATATTTGAAGTGTGTTCGGAAATTAAAAATATAGTGCATAAAAAACCTAACACATCTTATTGCAAAAAAAATACTTAACTTATAATACATAAACAACTACTTAATTATAGGAAAATTTTTGTGATTGCATAACAAAAACCGTACATTTATTACAAAAACTCAATACATTATAGTACATAAACCAATACATTATTTTACAAAAACCAATACAAAATATTTTTTCAAAGGATTTACAAAAAATGGGGACTAAATTTCCAAATTTGAAGTCCTAACCAAAAAAAGTAAAACAAGCATTGAAAATACTTACTACTAGACAAAAAAAACCAAAGTTCATAATTTGTGATTGCATAACAAAAACCGTACATTTATTACAAAAACTCAATACATTACAGTACATAAACTAATACATTTTTTTTTTCAAGGATTTACAAAAAATGGGGACTAAAAATGTCATAATTTGATTTGCTTGTGCTTCATTTTTCACAAACAAATAATACTTTTCATTTTTGAAACACCAATACTTTTTATCAAAAAACCAATAACTTATTATAAAAAACCTAATACAAATAACTTCCTTTTGGAGAAACTTTTACTACCTGTGCATACTTCAAAAACCTCCACAAAAAGAAAGGGTACAATAGTTCAAACCACAGCATCATTAATATAAATTAGCAACTCCAACAGCATTTCAGTAACAACTAACTAAGAGTCTTAAGATAACTAAGTTCATACACATATTAGTACGTCTGAGTTTATAATCCAATACTTCATAACAGAAAATAGATACATAATAATAAAAATATAAATAAACCATGTAATCTTAAAAAACTTGGACATCATTTCTTTGTTCCCTTCCTGTAATTTGAAAATTCAATGACATCTTTCTCCAATTATTTCTTCATGTCGTTGGCATTACTCAATAGAATTGTTGCACAATACTTGGCCCTCAATATGCGTCTTCCACCACGCTACATCCACATAAACATATAAAAAGATTTAGGTACACTATCAAATCAAAAATAAAAATTCATTTATAATAAAAATACATAGAATTTCCAGGCTTGCATTTTCGTATGGGAGTCCCTTAAAATTCATCATGTGTTTCATTAGAATAATTCCAAAGTCCCCATGGCTCCCACCAAGTCCCTTCTAAGAAAAACTTAACATCTTCAACGACAAATTGCTCAATATCATCTACGTTTCGGATGTTTTTCCTCTCTTAGGAAAATAGCCATTTGGCTTTTCTGTAAAACAATAAAAAAAATCAAATCGTAGTATCAATTGTGTTAAAAGTACATGCATTCCCCCCCTCCACCCCCATCCCCCACCCCCCCAAAAAAAAAGAAGAGAAAAAGATCGATGTGAGTTACCACAGAATTCTGGAAATTCTCATAATATAAAATTTTGGCTTTGGAATACGTCATATTATCTAGATATTGAACTTTTTCTTCAACAAAGTTGATTACAACAGCAAAAAAAATACTCCGCAACCCAAATGGGAACAAGAATCTTGTAAAACTCAACATTTTCAGTACGTAAATAAAAAAAAATAAGTTCAGAGAAATCAAATGAATCCATAATATTATAATATAATTTTATTTGTGAAATCATATGAACTCAAATGTGTAGATTCACCCAATATTCCCAACAAACCCCTCACTTTTGCAGCAAAATTTTATGTCTCCCTAAACGCCAGCGTCCACCTTTTATAGATACAACTAATTACAAATAAAGAAAATTAAAAATAACACATGTCTGACAATACTTTTCTCAAGCATTCTGGGTCAACTTCAACAATCGTTTCCGATGGACATAGCTGATAATACTCATATCTCTCTTCAGAAAGAGAATTGCTTCATGAGTGTCCTACAAATCAGATATTATATAGTTAAATACAAATAAGCAAATATATAAGCAATATATAAAAAAAATATCTTGAAGTACAAAAGCTAATAATTAACAGAACTTACATCTTGTGCTATTCTCTGAATTTCCTCATCGTCCATTTCATCACTCGGCAACTCAAATTAGATGAATTTGGTAGGTTTATCAAGCCCTTCTTTTTCGCACCCGTTGACCACTCCTTGAAATCTCTTTCCCACTATCTCAACTCTTTTATTATCCACCAAAACTTGTTCATTTGTTCCTGAAACTTTTTCAGCTTCAATTCCTGACCTTTTCTGTACTATATTCATCTCTGTCTTTGATGAACTTAGATACATGCCTCAACATCCATTCGCCCTGCCCCCAACCTCCAGCAGAAATCTCTTCACGCATTCTTTGCTTAAACTTCTCTGTTGTCCAATGCTGAATCAAAGGTAATGAGGATTATTTAGAGCGTCCCTTCCATTTGAGACTGTGAAAATAAAGAATTTGGAGCACAAGTACCACTACATCTGTCATTCTTTGATTTCGGGCGCTTACGGAAGGTATCAACCCCTTTGCAAAGATGATCAAGAACATACGAACACCAGTTATATGAAGAAATTCTTTCCACATCACTAATACACTGGAGAATCCTACAATCCACCCTTCGACCTGAGATTAGGGCCAAAAAAGAGGAAATGCTATAAAGTATAAGCAATCTTTGAAAATCGGCATCCCCCACGTCTCCAAACTTTTCCTAAATAACATCTTTCATAAAATCCAGATTCACCTTGCTTGTAACCCCATACTTATCCTCCTACTCAACCAATAGGAATGTACTATCTGACATACCTTTCTTCACATCAGTTCTAACTACATCCAACCCTCCATTTGGAAACATAAACACGTCATGTATATCATCGGCTGTGACAACAAAACTGTTTATATCATCAATTTTTAACATCTGGCTACACCCATTAAATCTTTTGTACAATCCATTGTATGAGTCCCATTTTAGTGGACATCAATCCCTGCAACACTCAGCATCCCTCCAAAACCAATTTCTTGCACGACTTTCTTTTGTGCAGGCATCAAACTCGCAATAATTTCACCAAATGTCGTTAGGTTTACAATGAATGACAAACTCAGGGACGTATCTCCTGCAGAAATAAGAAGAAATAAGAAAACAAAGCTTTTTAGAAAAGAATTATTAACATTTTGATAGCAAAACTAATACACTTTTTTAAAAATAATTGTACAAACATTGCAAAACTTGTTCAAAAAATTAATAAAAAGCTAAAACTCACATTCGTTTCTTCTTTTATGTTGTTTTATCTTCTATTTCTTCCAGAACTTTCTTCCTCTTCATTCCAAAAGATTTCTTCTCCTTAATCGGGGCTGGAGCTTCCTTCTCCGTAATCGGTGCTAGAGCTTCCTTCTCCGTAATCGGGCTTGCAGCTTCCTTCTGCTTTCCTGAACCTTTCTTCCTCTTCATTCCAGAGGTTTTCTTCTCCTTAATTGGGGGCTGGAGCTTCCTTCTCCATAATCAGGGCTGGACTTCCTTCTCCGTAACTGGGCTGCCGCTTCCTTCTCCTTTCCTGAACCTTTCTTCCTCTTCATTCTAGAAGCTTTCTTCTCATTCATCGGTGTTAGAGCTTCGTTCTCCGTAATCGGGACCTTCCTTCTTCTTTCCTGGATCTTTCTTCTCCTTTTTTGGTGTGGGAAGATCTTGTTGATATTTTTTGCTTGTTCTTTAGTACGCATTGTCGTCATCCCACTGCAAAACCAATATGCAACATAATATAGATATTAAGAAATAGGAAATGTTAAATATAATCATATATATTTGTTATCAAATATTATAAATAAAACCTATATAATTTCATTAGCATTCATAGAAGCAATGCAGAACACACCACATATCACCATCAAACTATTATACACTTTTGTCTTGCATATCACACCATATATCATAGAAGGAAAGCATTATATAGGCTAGAATATGAAGTTAATTTTCCAAAATCCATCTGAAAATTAAAACCCTATAAGTCTTGCATTCACGATACTCATTCAGACAACAAACACCACATATGAGATTATTTTCCAAAATCCGTTTGAAACCCTAAATCGGAACAATATGCGACAACTAGAACCTTAAAATAAGAAATAGTTAACCCTAAAATACTAATTTCAAAAATGAAATCTTAAAATCGAAAGAAATTAACCTTTGTTAAATCAACTATGAATGGACAAGTTACTGGTACTCGGTGAAAACTTGACAAATGGACGCGACCGTGAATGGAAAACTCATCGGGTGCTCGGTGAAAACTGAGAAACCAACGCGACGTTGATGTCAAAGTTCACCGGTAGATGCGTAGAGGCGACCGTGAATTAAGATACGCCATTCAGCGCGAGGGCGATTCGGAAATTCACCGAGATGGGTTTGTTGGGGAGGGGGGGGGGATGGTGGTGGTGATAGGTTTGGGGGGGAAAAATGCTGGTCGAAAGTGGACAGAAATCTTTGGGAGATTTGATATAATTAGAAAAATTACAATAATTCCATCGGGTCGGGTATGAATTGGGTCATGGGTTGGCCTAATGGGAGAGACCCGTTAATCTGGACTTACATAAGTCTTTGCCTTAAGTTGGATATTTGGCATATAATGTATATCTAGTCCTATCCAGATTATCTTAAGTTGGATATTTGGCTTGTGATTGGACTACGTCAATGGTTCTTGAAAATTTGTTGTTCCTATCAATTTTTCATATTCATATTCTGTTCCACTTATCTTTTTTGTTTCTTTTCTTTTTTATGTGGAACAAAGAGACTAAAGTAACACAATATATATTATTACTTATTACTTTTATAGTATTTGATAATTTGATATATTAATTAATATATTGTACTATATTTTCGATTTATGAAATATAATAAATATTTATAATTTTCAAATATGATACTTGAATTCAAATGATATAATTTACCTTTTTTATAAGATAAACCGTATATACATTTATAAAAAAAAAGTTTTGGTCAGTATGAAATTGATCGGCACAATGGTATGCCCGGTTTTCGTTTTAATGTTTTTTGTGATGAATATGTATTTTTGTGTAATGAATATGAATGTTATATTATGAATATGATTGTAAGTATACAAAATATGAATGTTATGTGTAATGAATATAATTATATCGAAAATTGTGTTTTATGTATGATGAATATGCACCCTTTGTGTGAATATGAATGTTATGTGTGATTTAATATATATGGATTGTATTAAAATTTTATGGAGACAAGTAAAAACCGTGCTTTTGTATATGAATATATGTCATCTGTGATTACTACGTATATCCTAGATGTACCAGCACTATACCCGCATTCTAATTATTCTTCTAGTTAACACGTGGACTTGTGAAAACCCCTATAGACTCCTTCCTAGGTTGAAAAGATGCTCGTCCTAAGCACCAAATTAATAAATAAATCTATGTTGCAATATTCCAGTATGCAGATACATAGACTGAATTCTTGAATCAAACTATGAAATAAAATAGAAAACAAACTTTCAAGTTTTCTATGATATACTCTGTATGTATAAAACTCGTGCTAGACACACACACAGACACACACACAAGTATGTCAATCCCAATAAGGAAACACGTTCAAGAAGGTACCACCTTCTCCCTGTCCAAGTCTTCCTCGATGCAGAATCCTTTATGGGATTCAGTTTGCTTCGACTGTTACTCGATCTAATATGAAAGTTTTCATATTTTGGCTTCTAGAGTTTTTATGTAGGAACACAAAACTTTCCACATTTGAGTTTTCTTTTATTATTGAATTATTATTTGTAGATCCTCTGCAATCTTATGTTTCCTTCATCTCTTTGCATGGAAATCAAACTCATATGACTATTCGATTTGTGTGTAGAAACACAAACTTTCCATATTTGAAACTTTCTGAATCTATCTTTAGTTCTTGCAAATATTATAATTTTCATTCGCTAGAATCTTAGCTTTTTATATTTATTATTTTCTCTCACCTTCCTAGGTGCGTAGCTTCACCTGCAAGTAAGAGAGTGAATATTAATTTAGTTCCTAATTAATATAGAATATATATATAAACAAAATGAGATGGAATCTTCCTTTATCTACTCGCTTGCCCCTAAGTAATAAATTCTTAGTTTTCATGTAACTTTCAAGAAATAATCTCAAATGATGCCGAATTTCATTTTTATTTACACATTACAATTATCTAAAGTGATTTCTTAAAAGTAAGACTTAACATATTATGATTTCTTAAAAACATTTTTCTTCAATGCAACAAGACAAACTATCACATGTGGCTAGTGTTGCGTGTGTTGGAAAGGCAATATTTAAACCTAAGAAAATGCATTTTAAGGAAACAAAGGTTCTGGTGATTATTTCAATTGTGAACTGGTTATAGGTCTTCTGAGAGCAGGTGGCCTAAGAAGACTCAGGAATACTCACATGG
>BMAC01000929.1:99452-114909 GCA_014905375.1 Phtheirospermum japonicum
GATCAGTCGATCGACTACACACAAGTCGATCGACTGGACGTTGATCGACTAATGACCAGTCGATCGACTGGTCTGTGTTTTTAAAAAAAAATGGTTAACCGCGGCAGTTAAGGTTAACTTCTTGATTAACCGTAACCTAACCACCGGGAAGCGGTTGACGGTTACAGTTTTAACCGTGACCGCCGATCAACGGTTAACCGTAACCCGGTCAACGCGGTTGAAACCGGCGGTTAGACGGTTAACCGCCTACCGATCAACACCACTACTGTTTTAGGCCACCGATACCCAGGCTTTCTTGTTTGGCTGATGTACATGTATAGTATGCAAATTAATGCTGGAAACAACCTGTGTAATTTTCCCCGTTGGTCCAGGCAGTTTGTAGAGCACCTTCTGTGCATCCTCTAATTCCAAGGAATTAAGATTTCTGGGCATCTTCGCCACCTGACACCTCTGAGTCCTTATCATCCTTACCCCACTCAACAACATCAACACAATCCCCATCAACATTATCAAAGGGTTCAGCCATATCTACCTCTTTTGATTTCAAAATTTTAAAATCTGCAGGAACGCTGCTGCAATTAGGGTTGCTTTGCGCAGCAGATTTCTCGCCACTTTCCTCATATGAGTTGGCTTCATCGAATTCCGAACTTGTCTCTTCCTCCTCGTCGCTTGTGGAATCTTGATTTTCCATGTTGCTTTTTTCGGTTGTTTTTGTGTGCCAAATTAGAGCGCAACACCCCACCCCATGTTCTGAGGTAATCAACTTTGTAGCATTGCATTTATCATTTCTTTTAATGTACGATTCTTTCATTCAACAACACCATTTTGTTGTGGTGAATAAGGTGATGTGGTTTCATGTCTTATTCCCTGTTCACCACAAAAATTAGAAAAAGGTTACTCATATTCACCCCTCTATCAATTCTTATCACCTTGATAGTTAACTCTTAACTTCATTTTTATATATAACAAACTTCTCTTATCACTTCATCTTTACTTTTCAGAAGATACGCATAACAAGATTTAGTGCAATCATCTATAAAGTAATGAAGTATTTATTTCTACCATGAGTCGATGTGGACTTTAAATCACACTAGTGTGAATTAGTTCCAGTGGTTCGTTCCATACTCTGAGACACTAATCAAGTCAACTTCGCATTTACACAAGTTTCACACTTATATTTTGCATCAATATGGAGCATAGTTATGCATTTTAATTTCATTAACCTGTGCAGGGTATTATAATTGACATGTCCTAGTCTACGATGCCACATTACAGACGACTCAAGCATATAAATGGAAGAGTTATTCATTTTATTGATGGTCAACTTAATAGTCATTACATTGAGCTTGAACAGCCCATTAGATTCATAACCCCTTCTTAAAAATGCTCCATTCTTGGTCAAAGTAACCATATCAGACTCGAAAACCATACGGAAATCAAACTTGCTCAACAGAGAGCTATACACAAGATTCTTTTGAATTTCTAGTACACAGAGCACATTGTTCAAATTTAAGTTTCTTCTCGCAAGTTAACTTCAACACCACTTTTTACAGGCCTTTGGTACCAGAAGTGACGGAATTTCCCATGAAGAGATTTTCAACATTTTCATCAATAACATTGAAAAGGTTTTTGATTGAGCAAACATAACGGGCAGCACCCGTGTCGATCCACCATTCACGTGGATTAGTACCGACCAGGTTTACTTCAAAAATAACAGCAGGAAGGTGCATCTCATTGACATCTTTAGCAATGTTTTCCACCATGTGAGTATTCTGAGTCTTCTTAGGCCACCTGCTCTCAGAAGACCTATAACCAGTTCACAATTGAAATAATCACCAGAACCTTTGTTTCCTTAAAATGCATTTTCTTAGGTTTAAATATTGCCTTTCCAACACACGCAACACTAGCCCATGTGATAGTTTTGTCTTGTTGGCATTGAAGAAAATGTTTTTAAGAAATCATAATATGTTAAGTCTTACTTTTAAGAAATCACTTTAGATAATTGTAAATGTGTAAATAAAAATGAAATTCGGCATCATTTGAGATTATTTCTTGAAAGTTAAATGAAAACTAAGAATTTATTACTTAGGGGCAAGCGAGTAGATAAAGGAAGATTCCATCTCATTTTGTTTATATATATATTCTATATTAATTAGGAACTAAATTAATATTCACTCTCTTACTTCCAGGTGAAGCTACGCACCTAGGAAGGTGAGAGGAAATAATAAATATAAAAGGCTAAGATTCTAGCGAGGGGGTGGGGTGGGGTTGAAGCTGTGTTGTCAGCTCATTACCTTTTAAATAATGTGTCCCAAATGAGTTATGGCATGGAATAACACCATCATACAAATACTTATCAATGTGAGGGTGTCTTGCCAAGGTTGAAATACCTATATGTTGGAATTATAAGCATATTAGTATTTCATTTTCCAAGTAGGACTAATGCTTTGATAAGCAGAATATGTTTAAATGCACCTTAGGAAATAATGATGGCTTTTTAAATTCTCTCTTGTAAATTGTAGTTGCATTTATTATCTTCTAATCCTTTTGTGTATAAAAWATGCAYTCTACTCAGTGTAATAGGAAGAATATATATAAAAAATTACTTTTTAACTTCCATTTCTCACATGGTATCAGAGCTCCCGAGTTAGGGGCCATCACTACAAYAAATGAGACCAACTGGAAGGACAATAATGGAACGACAAATATRTCCTTGGTAAACATATGTGAACGACATATATAAGTCGTTCTTGYARGTCAATTTACCTATTGGAATGACATTTTTCGTTCCTATAAATATAATTGTCGTGCCAACAGAATGTCAATATATTGGAACGACAATGTCGCTCCTATAAGTACAATAGTCTTGCCAACAGAGCACCAATTTAATGTTGTATCTGTTGGAATGAAAAGTCCTTCCAATTAAACAAAAGTCCTTCCAAAATATCACTAACCTCATTTAATACCCTCCACCTAATTTTCACCTTCTCCTCCCCAAACTCTTTCAACATTAATTTCCTCTTTCTCCTCCCCAGCTTCGGTACTTCTTCYCACCTTCTCCTCTCMAAATTTTTTTTRCAGCAATGGTTGAGAATAAATCTTTCTTCCTGTGTTTGGAARGACTTGTCCTTTCATAATGCTGATGTTGTCCTTCCAATAAGTGAACCTAAGGAAACAAAACAGAGGTACGATTTCAATTCTTCTCCCTGCCTCCTGCATTTGTTTTTGTGTTTGTTTTAAAAAATAAATAACCATCTTTGAAATCCACAGTACATATGTGTTTGTGAAATCATGAAATATATTATTCAAGAAATTTGCAGCAATGACAGATAAATAGGGGGTAAATCCTTCTTCTTGTTTTAGGAAGGACTTGTACTTCCAGAATATTGATGTTGTCGTTCTAATAAGTTGTCCTGAAGAAGCAACTGTGTTCGTTTTTGCTTTTTTTTTCCAAAATAAAAGAATAGAAATTTGGTAATGCACACTGTTTCACCCGAAAATTTGACCACGCCYGAGATCAAGCCTTCACCTGACACAAGCCTGACCTGCACTCACAAACACGTTAGAAAGGGACAACCGGAGGTTTTCCAGTGGAAACCTCTCCGATGCTTAAGTCAGATAAGCGTGTTGGATGTTTTGGTAGGCAATGAAAGACAAGCACAAGAATTTCATAGCTCTCTCAGCCTCGGGGATGAGCTATTTATAATTTTACCCAGTGGGGACCCCTTTCGAGATCTCAGAAACAAAGGCTGCGAATCTCGGGCCATTATGAAAATAAACATGACAAGTGGTCCCACTTATTTCCTTCTGGGAAGCCAGAGCGTCTGGTCTCCCATAAGCCTGCCCTCTTACAATCCCTCTCAGCGGATTTGAATCAAGTCAAGATGTTTTTCCCTGACTTTAAGCTTACTAACCTTAATCTCACTCGAGAAAAGAGGTCAGATCAGGATTATCCCAAGCTAGGGTAATCCCTTCCTTATCTCCATCTGTTTTCTTGACCTCCTCGAAAAAGTCAGCTCAGGACCCCACGGGGGTAAAACGGGTCAGGTCATTGGACACCTCCTTAGTGATCCTGGATCAGGTCCGCCTATTCGGGCCATTTCAACTCGTCCCCCCCCCTCCCGAAATGGTTGGGGTAGATCTGCAAAAATTTGGGGTTTTCTTTGGGAGCAGGTACGATTCCACACGTCTTTCCAACTTTCCGTATCTGTACAAATCCCGAGAAATCCACCTAATGATCAGGTCCAATTATTAGTATTATTAGTGGCGGTCCATATCCAGAGACRATTATCATACCAACACGTCTCCTCGAGTACTATACTACTGATAGGTCAGCAGCGTTTACCCTGCCCAGTGACGGTTGACGTTCCAACTCATCAYCTAGGGCACTGTTCATCTGACAGGCATTAAATGCGRGAATCCCATCAAGAACYCRCTTTTTCCTCGGTTTTCATTTTTTGAAAGTCTTATTTCCCTTTTATTCCCGCTATTCTTTCTTTCTTCCTCACTTTTCATATTTTTATTTTTGCAAACACTTCTGMACTCTRCCTCTTCTCCTTAGCGACTCAATATCTTCAGGCTTACAACTTTYTCGATCATCTCTATTAGCAGGTACTTCTCCGATCTTTATTACTTTTCCAATAATGTCGAGGTCCTCATCTTCTTCATCTGCCGATTTCTCTGCTACCCTTTCTCCCGCCATCGATCCTTCTTCTTCCACTTCTTCTCCGGTGGTGTCAGCTTCGCCATCGTCATCATTCGAGTACCCCCCTTATATCCCCAACCGACCATATGTCTGCTCCATTCTCAGTGATAGCATGGTGGAGAATCTGAGGTACAAATATCAGATACCAGAGGAGTTCGAGTTGGTCAATACTCGCGGCGGCATAATGGCGTATTAGGCGCCGGCAGGCCATTTGACCTTCTTTGTAGACCAATTTCAGGCGGGCCTGCGCCTTCCCATGAACCCCTTGATTCTAGAGATAGCTCGGATGTACAAAATCCCTGTTCATCAGTTTGTTCCCAATTCTTTTAGGATTATCGTAAGTTACAGTCTGGCCATGCGATATGCTGGCCTAGATCCAACAKCTCAGACCTTTTTWYAGCTCTTCCAAKTTAAGAKCTCTTCCCCAGGATATTTATATCTTTGCGCCAGGACTGGTGTTCGGTTCCTTACCGGCTTCCCCTCCTCTAACAAGTCYTGGCACAAAAAGTTTTTCTTTGTATAGTGCCTAGGGGAGTGGGGTTTTCCTTCCCAATCCATTGAGGAGATGCCAGCCCAGGAACACCTGACCGTGAGAGATAGGTCTCCCCACCTTAAACGGATAATTTCTATTTTGAATGAGAACGTCTTTCCTCTTTCCAAACTCCTCATTATTTCTGCCATAAACTTCTTCAATGATCGGGAGGAGAACAACCCTCTAACCCCAGTAGATCAATAAAGAACATTGGCAGTCCTGAACTTTTATGTTTTTGCTTGACTTGTATTTTACGCTGATTTTTGGCTAACCGGCTTTTACTTCCTCAGAAAACATGATGCACAGGATCATGGCTGCCCGTCAAAGGGGCACAACCGTAGAGTCGGAACAACAATTTCTGACAGCTGAGCCTTCTCACACTGAGGCTAGTGGTTCAGGAACTCCTCAGGCCCTTGTTGAGCCGGAGGTGGAAGTCATCGTTCCCACAGAGTCGGGGGAAAGGACGAAACGGCCTGCGAAGAGGCCACGCTCTGGCCCGGGGAGGCATCTGGCTCAGAAGTTAGGATTGCGAATCCTAACGATACATGGTTCAACAAGTCAGTCTTGAGCTGCCCTGATCCTCTGGCGGTTCAGTTCATCCTGGGGCAGTGCCCAAGTGCAGATAGGGCCACTCTGGAGAAATTGGCAGACCCGAACCTCGTAGAGTCTTTATTCCAGGACAAGGAGAGGGTAAGTCACCCTTCCACTACTCCTCTTTTTCATCTTCTATTCCATTTTTCTAAGTCTCCTTTCTCTTTTAGGCGGTGGCCAAAATGTCTATTTTAGTTGCCAGGGCTAGGGGGCCCTAATGAATGCCGACCTGGTGAAGGAGCACAAGAGATTGCAAGAGAAAGAGAAGAAGCTACGTGACTTATGCAAGGAAAGGGGTATCAAGCTGAAGAAAGCAGAGCAGGAGCTGGAGGAGGTGCAAAAGGCAGAGTAGAAAGTGCTCGAGATGGCAAGGGCTGAGGCACGAGATGAAGCCTTGGCCGAGGATCGGAGCTTGGCCGATGAGACTGTAGCCTTAGCTCGTGAAGAGTGGAAAACAGAGTTCTTTAACTCGAAAGAAGGGCTAAGGCTGATCCAGATCGCTCGAGAATCTTCCCAGCGCGCTTTCCTGGGCTCAATGCAACTATACCTTCTGCTCGCTCAAGAGGCGGAGGTATATTTCCACCTCTCCCTGGATGCCCAGGAAAAATGGGCCCAGGAGAAGCCTACACTTCCCTTCGATCGTGCAGAGGTCTTGAAGTAGCCACCTGAGCCTACCTCCTTCTACTACTCTCCTGGGCAAGACTGCTTACATAAACTCGACACACATGAGTTTGTCGAGCATGTCCTCGCGGCTTTTAACGCTCCCCCGACTTCTCCAGCAGGAGCTCAGCCAGATTCAGGCCTGGCTATTGCTCTGACGACATCTACTCCTGGAATGTGATATATTGAATTTTTGGCTGCATGGTATTGTTTTAGTTGTTGTTGATGGTAGAACTTTTATAGTAAAAATATCATGGGCCCCTTCTTGAACAATGAGTGATTAAACTAGTATGTTTTGGAGGTGTGATGGATTGGTCTCCTTACTGCATGAAATGTGTGTGTATTTTTGTTGCTGTATGAAGTTAGAACTTTCACAGTAACGCATCGTCGGGGCCTGTCTTAATCTATGAGTGATTAGTCGATAATGTATTAGTTTTGAGGTGAGATGTATTGTTATTCAGATTTCATGATGTTTGTTTTTTGGGGGAATAATTTTGTTACTCAATTAAGAGGCTGTGATAATTCAGGATTCTAGTGACGAAGAAGGTGGAAGTAACATTGATAATGAATCGATAAATAATATATTGTTGAATGATGAAGGTAAGAAATTATTCTGATTGCATGATATTATTTCTAAATAAGATTTGTTTTACATTTTGATAACTTCATTTTTTGTATTTGGGTAATACCACAAATTTATGTGGTTCTCTTATTGGTATATAGAAGAAGAATTTTGAAGACATCTATGAGTTGTATTGTGGCCATGCATGTCAAGTTGGTTATAGTGTTTGGAAAACAACAACAAGGGTGAATGATGATAATATAATAATCGAAAAGAATTATGTGTGTTCCTCTCAAGGAATTAAGCGATTCAGCACCTCCGGTTTGACAAAACAGAATCATATAACAAGAACTAGTTGTAAAGCGTCATTGAGAGGAAGATTAAATAAGCAGGGTGTCTTTGAAGTTCTTGATCACAACACAGTGCACAATCATAGCCTCACTAGAAAGGATTGGAATTACCTGCATCGATCTCGGAGAGTGATCACAAAGCAAAAGGCTAGTGCTATTGAGACTATGATTTCTTCAGGAATGATAGCGGCTGATTCATATCGTTATATGGCGAAAGAGGCAGGGAGAATGTATTGGTCACACAAAGAAAGATCATTTGAATTATGTAAACCAGATGAAAATTTGTGCAATAAAAGCAGGGGATACACAGACGCTCTATAACACTTTAAACCGACAGGATGCCGATGATCTGGGATTCTTTTTCAGAGTTAAAGTGGATGATGAAGGTAGATTGTGAAATTTTTTTTGGTGGGACTCAATGATGAAGGAGGACTACATGATATATTGAGATGTAGTTGTTTTTGACATAACACCAAACAAATAAGTATAACCTGATATGTGCACCATTTGTTAGGGCAAATAATCATCGGAAGAACGTCATGTTTGGCTGTGCATTTTTATTGAATGAGAAGACAAAGTCATTTGAGTGGCTATTCGAAGTTTTTACAAAATTCAGGGAGATCAAAACTCCTGTAACAGTGTTTACAGATCAGGATCTAGCAATTGCAAATGCAATAGAAAATGTATCCCCCTAGTAACATATTGTTATTTCTTATATATATTTTTTTATTTTAGTACAATACTACTTTTTATGCCGCGTGGTATCGGTTTTCACTATGTGATGTATTGGTTTGTATGTTGTGATGTATTGGTTTACTGATTTAGTATTTGTTGTATTGCTGTAAAACATTGGTTTCATTGCTTAAGGTATTTGATTTATTACTTTAATGTACTAGTTTTTCTTCTGTAATGTATCTTTTTTAATGGTTGTCTTATGTAGGTCTTTTCTAAAGCAAGACATTGGTCATGCTTGTGGCACTTGTATCAAAATTCGGTGAATCATTTCAGAAAACTAAAAGGTGATAAAGTCTTCAATGAAGTATGTGATAAGTGTTTTTCAGGGTGCTCAAACGAAGTAGAATTTGAATATTATTGGAATTTTATGATATCCGATTGTATCTTCAAGATAATAGTTGGTTTCAACGTCTATTCGCTATACGAGATAAATGGAGCACCGCATTCAATAAAGATTTCTTCTCCACTGGTGCAGTAACGTCACAAAGAAGTGAAAGCGCCAACTTCTCAATTGGATTCAAAGCCAAGAAAACCACCAGTTTGAGTGAGTTTTATAATATCATTTTCAAGCAGGCTCTTGAACGTTGGAGATACACTGAAAGAAAACATGAATTTCAATGCTCGAAATCCCTAACTCAACAATACCATTAAGCGAATTCCTCAAGCATGCTTCAGAGGTATATACGCTAACAATTTTTTAAGAGTTTGAGGATGAACTATTAAAGTCTTTTCCTACCTCATGTATATTGTTGCATTGTGAGGATGAGATTATGTTATATTATGTTATACATGATGATGGTGTCACTGCCTATGATGTGGTCTTTTCTACTGTGAATGCATTTATAACTTGCTCRTGTAAAATGTTTGAAGAGTGTAGATTTTTGTATCATCACTGCTTGAGGATATTTCATATGCATTTAGTGCAAAAAACACCAGATTGCTATATCAAAAAGAGATGAACGAAGTTTGCCAAGGAGGAATAATGGGGTAAACGTAACGGAGGGCTTGAGCCATATGACAATGTTGTTGGAGATTGTATTGCTTGGAGAAGTGAATTCATGAGAAAGTATTATGACCTTGCCTTGATGCTTAGAGAAGTAATGAAGCAAGGAAAATACTTGAAGATGGATTTACAAGAGATAATGAAGTTTTAAAGGCATTAATGCCCCTGACAAATTCAGACGAAGAAGAAACTGTTGTTTCTAGTTCATGTATCTCTATTTTGGATCCTGCAAGGGCAATTACAAAGGGGAAAAAAGTAAGACATAAGTCATATCTTGAGAAAAGAAAGAAGACGAATAACATCAGTAACACATCAAATGGATCAAGTCAAGCAAAGGAGTTTGGTTCTAAAACTCCTAATCCTCGATTATTTTAGCATAACGGTAGTCGTTGAATATTTATATATGTATTCACATTGGCTGGTGTAAAAATTGGTATTTTGATACTGTGATATTTATTTGCTGCTATCTTCATGCTTTATGGTATTTCCTTCATGCTTTATGGTATTTCCTGATTGTATATGATAAGTGTATTGGTTTTTCTATTCAAAGCGTATTGGTCTTTCTGTTCAAAGGTATTGGTTTATATATTTGCAGTGTGTTCGAAAATTAAAAATATAATGCATAAAAAACCTAACACATCTTATTGCAAAAAAAAATACTTAACTTATAATACATAAACAACTACTTAATTATAGGAAAACTTTTATGATTGCATAACAAAAACCGTACATTTATTACAAAAACTCAATACATTATAGTACATAAACCAATACATTATTTTACAAAAACCAATACAAAATATTTTTTCAAAGGATTTACAAAAAATGGGGACTAAAATTTCCAAATTTGAAGTCTTAACCAAAAAAAATAAAACAAGCATTGAAAATACTTACTACTAGACAAAAAAACCAAAGTTCATAATTTGTGATTGCATAACAAAAACTGTACATTTATTACAAAAACTCAATACATTACAGTACATAAAATAATACATTATTTTACAAAAACCAATACAAAATATTTTTTCAAGGATTTACAAAAAATGGGGACTAAAAATGTCATAATTTGATTTGCTTGTGCCTCATTTTTCACAAACAAATAATACTTTTTATTTTTGAAACACCAATACTTTTTATCAAAAAACCAATACCTTATTATAAAAAACCTAATACAAATAACTTCCTTTTGGAGAAAATTTTACTACCTGTGCATACTTCAAAAACCTTCACAAAAAGAAAGGGTACAATAGTTCAACACACATCATCATTAATATAAATTAGCAACTCCAACAGCATCTCAGTAACAACTAACTAAGAGTCTAAGATAACTAAGTTCACACACATATTAGTACGTCTGAGTTTATACTCCAATACTTCATAACAGAAAATAGATACATATTAATTAAAATATAAATAAACCATGTAATCTTAAAAAACTTGGACATCATTTCTTTGTTCCCTTCCTATAATTTGAAAATTCAATGACATCTTTCTCCAATTGTTTCTTCATGTCCTTGGCATTGCTCAATAGAATTGTTGCACAATACTTGGCCCTCAATATGCGTCTTCCACCACGCTACATCCACATAAACATATAAAAGATTTAGGTACACTATCAAATCAAAAATAAAAATTCATTTATAATAAAAATACATAGAATTTCCAGGCTTGCATTTTCGTATGGGAGTCCCCTAAAATTCATCATGTGTTTCATTAGAATAATTCCACAGTCCCCATGGCTCCCACCAAGTCCCTTCTAAGAAAACTTAACATCTTCAACGACAAATTGCTCAATATCATCTASTTTCGGATGTTTTTCCTCTCTTAGGAAAATAGCCATTTGGCTTTTCTGTAAAACAATAAAAAAAATNAGATCAAGACAATGAAAATATGGCCTGCAGATTTTATCGAAGAAGAGAGAGAATGAATTTGACCAAAAAAAATTTCAATCTGATTTTTCCGTTTTCCTTGGCCACATGGTACGCCACATAGGTGGCTGGTTCCATCTTATTGAACCGACGATTGGTTTTATAGCAAAACTGTATCAATTAGACCGATGATACGACAATTAAGTTGGTGGCAGGACTCTAGTTAGTCCAGATTAATGGGTCTCTCCTGTTAGATCGGGTTAAACCCGGATCCAATTTAATCTGTATATTTAAATGCATTTTTTCAGAAAACTTGGTCTGTCTCCATCTCTACATCGTCTCCATCGGCGAATCTCCATCTCCAACCATCTACATTGGCGCATCTCCATCTCTAACCATCTCCATCGGTGAATCTCCATCTCCAACCATCTCCATCAGCGCCCAGCAGAAATCTTGGCCCGTGTCTTTCTCTCTCTACGCATCTCCATCTTGAATTCTGTAGAAATTTCTGCCCGTCTACCGCATCTCCATCTCCAATTCTGCAAAAATTCTAGCCCGTCTCTTTCCACCATACGCAATTTCTCTATCTTCATCGGCCATTTCTCTTTGTATCCCACCGCGCCTTCAATTTATGTAGAAAAACTGCCGCCATCAGCCTTCTCCTCGTCGTGGAAAAATCGCAGCAACTTCTTCAACAATCAATTTGATATTGACCTAATTGTATCAATTTGATTTTGACCTAATTGTGGGAATTTTTGTAATTGTTCGTAGGTTTTGGGCAATGTAGATGAAGGTAATATAGTATTGGTCTTAGAACTATGATGTATTTGTCTTCTGACTGCATTGTAATTGGTTTGGTTGTTGTGTTATGGCGAAAGATTCACAGTAAATATATCAGTTGTCTTGTCTGAAACTATGAGTGATTATTCTATTATTGTATTAGTTTTTGGAATGTGATATATTGATTTTTTGGCTGCATGGTATTTGTTTTAGTTGTTGTTGATGATAGAACTTTTATAGTAAAAATATCATGGGCCCCTTCTTGAACAATGAGTGATTTAACTAGTATGTTTTGGAGGTGTTATGGATTGGTCTCCTTACTGCATGAAATATGTGTGTATATTTGTTGCTGTATGAAGTTAGAACTTTCACAGTAAGGCATCGTCGGGGCCTGTCTTAATCAATGAGTGATTAGTCGATAATGTATTAGTTTTGAGGTGAGATGTATTGTTATTCAGAATGCATGATGTTTGTTTTTTGGGGGAATAATTTTGTTATTCAACTCAGAGGCTGTGATAATTCAGGATTCTAGTGACGAAGAAGGTGGAAGTAACATTGATAATGAATCGATAAATAATATCTTGTTGAATGATGAAGGTAAGAAATTATTCTGATTGCATGATATTATTTCTAAATAAGATTTGTTTTACATTTTGATAACTTCATTTTTTGTATTTGGTTGATACCACAAATTTATGTGGTTCTCTTATTGGTATAAAGAAGAAGAATTTTGAAGACATCTATGAGTTGTATTGTGGCCATGCACGTCAATTTGGTTTTAGTGTTCGGAAAACAACAACAAGGGTGAATGATGATAAGATAATAATCGAAAAGAATTATGTGTGTTCCTCTCAAGGAATTAAGTGATCCAGCACCTCCGGTTTGACAAAACAGAATCATATAACAAGAACTAGTTGTAAAGCGTCATTGAGAGGAAGATTAAATAAGCAGGGTGTCTTTGAAGTTCTTGATCACAACACAGTGCACAATCATAGCCTCACTAGAAAGGATTGGAATTACCTGCATCGATCTCGGAGAGTGATCACAAAGCAAAAGGCTAGTGCTATTGAGACTATGATTTCTTCAGGAATGATAGCGGCTGATTCATATCGTTATATGGCGAAAGAGGCAGGGAGAATGTATTGGTCACACAAAGAAAGATCATTTGAATTATGTAAACCAGATGAAAATTTGTGCAATAAAAGCAGGGGATACACAGACGCTCTATAACACTTTAAACCGACAGGATGCCGATGATCTGGGATTCTTTTTCAGAGTTAAAGTGGATGATGAAGGTAGATTGTGAAATTTTTTTTGGTGGGACTCAATGATGAAGGAGGACTACATGATATATTGAGATGTAGTTGTTTTTGACATAACACCAAACAAATAAGTATAACCTGATATGTGCACCATTTGTTAGGGCAAATAATCATCGGAAGAACGTCATGTTTGGCTGTGCATTTTTATTGAATGAGAAGACAAAGTCATTTGAGTGGCTATTCGAAGTTTTTACAAAATTCAGGGAGATCAAAACTCCTGTAACAGTGTTTACAGATCAGGATCTAGCAATTGCAAATGCAATAGAAAATGTATCCCCCTAGTAACATATTGTTATTTCTTATATATATTTTTTTATTTTAGTACAATACTACTTTTTATGCCGCGTGGTATCGGTTTTCACTATGTGATGTATTGGTTTGTATGTTGTGATGTATTGGTTTACTGATTTAGTATTTGTTGTATTGCTGTAAAACATTGGTTTCATTGCTTAAGGTATTTGATTTATTACTTTAATGTACTAGTTTTTCTTCTGTAATGTATCTTTTTTAATGGTTGTCTTATGTAGGTCTTTTCTAAAGCAAGACATTGGTCATGCTTGTGGCACTTGTATCAAAATTCGGTGAATCATTTCAGAAAACTAAAAGGTGATAAAGTCTTCAATGAAGTATGTGATAAGTGTTTTTCAGGGTGCTCAAACGAAGTAGAATTTGAATATTATTGGAATTTTATGATATCCGATTGTATCTTCAAGATAATAGTTGGTTTCAACGTCTATTCGCTATACGAGATAAATGGAGCACCGCATTCAATAAAGATTTCTTCTCCACTGGTGCAGTAACGTCACAAAGAAGTGAAAGCGCCAACTTCTCAATTGGATTCAAAGCCAAGAAAACCACCAGTTTGAGTGAGTTTTATAATATCATTTTCAAGCAGGCTCTTGAACGTTGGAGATACACTGAAAGAAAACATGAATTTCAATGCTCGAAATCCCTAACTCAACAATACCATTAAGCGAATTCCTCAAGCATGCTTCAGAGGTATATACGCTAACAATTTTTTAAGAGTTTGAGGATGAACTATTAAAGTCTTTTCCTACCTCATGTATATTGTTGCATTGTGAGGATGAGATTATGTTATATTATGTTATACATGATGATGGTGTCACTGCCTATGATGTGGTCTTTTCTACTGTGAATGCATTTATAACCTTCCAGAACTTTCTTCCTCTTCATTCCAAAAGATTTCTTCTCCTTAATCGGGGCTGGAGCTTCCTTCTCCGTAATCGGTGCTAGAGCTTCCTTCTCCGTAATCGGGCTTGCAGCTTCCTTCTGCTTTCCTGAACCTTTCTTCCTCTTCATTCCAGAGGTTTTCTTCTCCTTAATTGGGGCTGGAGCTTCCTTCTCCATAATCAGGGCTGGACTTCCTTCTCCGTAACTGGGACTGCCGCTTCCTTCTCCTTTCCTGAACCTTTCTTCCTCTTCATTCTAGAAGCTTTCTTCTCATTCATCGGTGTTAGAGCTTCGTTCTCCGTAATCGGGACCTTCCTTCTTCTTTCCTGGATCTTTCTTCTCCTTTTTTGGCGTGGGAAGATCTTGTTGATATTTTTTGCTTGTTCTTTAGTACGCATTGTCGTCATCCCACTGCAAAACCAATATGCAACATAATATAGATATTAAGAAATAGGAAATGTTAAATATAATCATATATATTTGTTATCAAATATTATAAATAAAACCTATATAATTTCATTAGCATTCATAGAAGCAATGCAGAACACACCACATATCACCATCAAACTATTATACCACTTTTGTCTTGCATATCACACCATATATCATAGAAGTAAAGCATTATATAGGCTAGAATATGAAGTTAATTTTCCAAAATCCATCTGAAAATTAAAACCCTATAAGTCTTGCATTCACGATACTCATTCAGACAACAAACACCACATATGAGATTATTTTCCAAAATCCGTTTGAAACCCTAAATCGGAACAATATGCGACAACTAGAACCTTAAAATAAGAAATAGTTAACCCTAAAATACTAATTTCAAAAATGAAATCTTAAAATCGAAAGAAATTAACCTTTGTTAAATCAACTATGAATGGACAAGTTACTGGTACTCGGTGAAAACTTGACAAATGGACGCGACCGTGAATGGAAAACTCATCGGGTGCTCGGTGAAAACTGAGAAACCAACGCGACGTTGATGTCAAAGTTCACCGGTAGATGCGTAGAGGCGACCGTGAATTAAGATACGCCATTCAGCGCGAGGGCGATTCGGAAATTCACCGAGATGGGTTTGTTGGGGAGGGGGGGGGGATGGTGGTGGTGATAGGTTTGGGGGGGAAAAATGCTGGTCGAAAGTGGACAGAAATCTTT
>BMAC01000929.1:116183-131298 GCA_014905375.1 Phtheirospermum japonicum
TTGCTCGTGTAAAATGTTTGAAGAGTGTAGATTTTTTGTATCATCACTGCTTGAGGATATTTCATAGGGAGATTTGATATAATTAGAAAAATTACAATAATGCCATCGGGTCGGGTATAAATTGGGTCATGGGTTGGCCTAATGGGAGAGACCCGTTAATCTGGACTTACATAAGTCTTTGCCTTAAGTTGGATAATTTGCATATAATGTATATCTAGTCCTATCCAAATTATCTTAAGTTGGATATTTGGCTCGTGATTGGACTACGTAAATGATTCTTGAAAATTTATTGTTCCTATCAATTTTTCATATTCATATTCTGTTCCACTTATCTTTTTTGTTTCTTTTCTTTTTATGTGGAACAAAGAGACTAAAGTAACACAATATATATTWTTACTTATTACTTTTATAGTATTTGATAATTTGATATATTAATTAATATATTGTACTATATTTTCRATTTATGAAATATAATAAATATTTATAATTTTCAAATATGATACTTGAATTCAAATGATATAATTTACCTTTTTTATAAGATAAACCGTATATACATTTATAAAAAAAAGTTTTGGTCAGTATGAAATTGATCGGCACAATGGTATGCCCGGTTTTCGTTTTAATGTTTTTTGTGATGAATATGTATTTTTGTGTAATGAATATGAATGTTATATTATAAATATGATTGTAAGTGTACAAAATATGAATGTTATGTGTAATGAATATAATTATATCAAGAATTGTGTTATATGTATGATGAATATGGATCCTTTGTGTGAATATGAATGTTATGTGTGATTTAATATATATGGATTGTATTGAGATTTTATGGAGACAAGTAAAAACCGTGCTTTTGTATATGAATATATGTCATCTGTGATTACTACGTATATCCTAGATGTACCAGCACTATACCCGCATTCTAATTATTCTTCTAGTTAACACGTGGACTTGTGAAACCCCTATAGAMTCCTTCCTAGGTTGAAAAGATGCTCGTCCTAAGCACMAAATTAATAAAKAAATCTATGTTKCAATATTCCAGTATGCAGATACATAGACTGAATTCTTGAATCAAACTATGAAATAAAATAGAAAACAAACTTTCAAGTTTTCTATGATATACTCTGTATGTATAAAACTCGTGCTAGACACACACACAGACACACACACAAGTATGTCAATCCCAATAAGGAAACACGTTCAAGAAGGTACCACCTTCTCCCTGTCCAAGTCTTCCTCGATGCAGAATCCTTTATGGGATTCAGTTTGCTTCGACTGTTACTCGATCTRATATGAAAGTTTTCATATTTTGGCTTCTAGAGTTTTTATGTAGGAACACAAAACTTTCCACATTTGAGTTTTCTTTTATTATTGAATTATTATTTGTAGATCCTCTGCAATCTTATGTTTCCTTCATCTCTTTGCATGGAAATCAAACTCATATGACTATTCGATTTGTGTGTAGAAACACAAACTTTCCATATTTGAAACTTTCTGAATCTATCTTTAGYTCTTGMAAATMTTATAATTTTCATTCGCTAGAATCTTAGCYTTTTATATTTATTATTTYCTCTCACCTTCCTAGGTGCGTAGCTTCACCTGSAAGTAAGAGAGTGAATATTAATTTAGTTCCTAATTAATATAGAATATATAWATAAACAAAATGAGATGGAATCTTCCTTTATCTACTCGCTTGCCCCTAAGTAATAAATTCTTAGTTTTCATKTAACTTTCAAGAAATAATCTCAAATGATGCCGAATTTCATTTTTATTTACMCATTACAATTATCTAAARTGATTTCTTAAAAGTAAGACTTAACATATTATGATTTCTTAAAAACATTTTCTTCAATGCAACAAGACAAACTATCACATGKGCTAGTGTTGCGTGTGTTGGAAAGGCAATATTTAAACCTAAGAAAATGCATTTTAAGGAAAYAAAGGTTMTGGTGATTATTTCAATTGTGAACTGRTTATAGGTCTTCTGAGAGCAGGTGGCCTAAGAAGACTCAGAATACTCACATGGTGGAAAACATTGCTAAAGATGTCRATGAGATGCACCTTSCTGCTGTTATTTTTGAAGTAAACCTGGTCGGTACTAATCCACGTGAATGGTGGATCGACACGGGTGCTGCCCRTYATGTTTGCTCAATCAAAAACCTTTTCAATGWTATTGATGAAAATGTTGAAAATCTCTTCATGGGAAATTCCGTCACTTCTGGTACCAAAGGCMTGTAAAAAGTGGTGTTGAAGTTAACTTGCGAGAAGAAAYTAAMTTTGAACAATKTGCTCTGTGTACTAGAAATTCAAAAGAATCTTGTGTMTAGCTCTCTGTTGAGCAAGTTTGATTTCCGTATGGTTTTCGAGTCTGATATGGTTACTTTGACCAAGAATGGAGCATTTTTAAGAAGGGGTTATGAATCTAATGGGCTGTTCAAGCTCAATGTAATGACTATTAAGTTGACCATCAATAAAATGAATAACTCTTCCATTTATATGCTTGAGTCGTCYGTAATGTGGCATCGTAGACTAGGACATGTCAATTATAATACCCTGCACAGGTTAATGAAATTAAAATGCATAACTATGCTCCATATTGATGCAAAATATAAGTGTGAAACTTGTGTAAATGCGAAGTTGACTTGATTAGTGTCTCAGAGTATGGAACGAACCACTKGAACTAATTCACACTAGTGTGATTTAAAGTCCACATCGACTCATGGTAGAAATAAATACTTCATTACTTTATAGATGATTGCACTAAATCTTGTTATGCGTATCTTCTGAAAAGTAAAGATGAAGTGATAGAGAAGTTTGTTATATATAAAAATGAAGTTAAGARTTAACTATCAAGGTGATAAGAATTGATAGAGGGGTGAATATGAGTAACCTTTTTCTAATTTTTGTGGTGAAYAGGGAATAAGACATGAAACCACATCACCTTATTCACCACAACAAAATGGTGTTGTTGAATGAAAGAATCGTACATTAAAAGAAATGATAAATGCAATGCTACAAAGTTGATTACCTCAGAACATGGGGTGGGGGTGGGGTGGGGTTGAAGCTGTGTTGTCAGCTCATTACCTTTTAAATAATGTGTCCCAAATGAGTTATGGCATGGAATAACACCATCATACAAATACTTATCAATGTGAGGGTGTCTTGCCAAGGTTGAAATACCTATATGTTGGAATTATAAGCATATTAGTATTTCATTTTCCAAGTAGGACTAATGCTTTGATAAGCAGAATATGTTTTAAATGCACCTTAGGAAATAATGATGGCTTTTTAAATTCTCTCTTGTAAATTGTAGTTGCATTTATTATCTTCTAATCCTTTTGTGTATAAAAAATGCATTCTACTCAGTGTAATAGGAAGAATATATATAAAAATTACTTTTTAACTTCCATTTCTCACATGGTATCAGAGCTCCCGAGTTAGGGGCCATCACTACAATAAATGAGACCAACTGGAAGGACAATAATGGAACGACAAATATGTCCTTGGTAAACATATGTGAACGACATATATAAGTCGTTCTTGCAAGTCAATTTACCTATTGGAATGACATTTTTCGTTCCTATAAATATAATTGTCGTGCCAACAGAATGTCAATATATTGGAACGACAATGTCGCTCCTATAAGTACAATAGTCTTGCCAACAGAGCACCAATTTAATGTTGTATCTGTTGGAATGAAAAGTCCTTCCAATTAAACAAAAGTCCTTCCAAAATATCACTAACCTCATTTAATACCCTCCACCTAATTTTCACCTTCTCCTCCCCAAACTCTTTCAACATTAATTTCCTCTTTCTCCTCCCCAGCTTCGGTACTTCTTCCCACCTTCTCCTCTCAAAATTTTTTTTGCAGCAATGGTTGAGAATAAATCTTTCTTCCTGTGTTTGGAAAGACTTGTCCTTTCATAATGCTGATGTTGTCCTTCCAATAAGTGAACCTAAGGAAACAAAACAGAGGTACGATTTCAATTCTTCTCCCTGCCTCCTGCATTTGTTTTTGTGTTTGTTTTAAAAAATAAATAACCATCTTTGAAATCCACAGTACATATGTGTTTGTGAAATCATGAAATATATTATTCAAGAAATTTGCAGCAATGACAGATAAATAGGGGGTAAATCCTTCTTCTTGTTTTAGGAAGGACTTGTACTTCCAGAATATTGATGTTGTCGTTCTAATAAGTTGTCCTGAAGAAGCAACTGTGTTCGTTTTTGCTTTTTTTTTTCAAAATAAAAGAATAGAAATTTGGTAATGCACACTGTTTCACCCGAAAAATTTGACCACGCCTGAGATCAAGCCTTCACCTGACACAAGCCTGACCTGCACTCACAAACACGTTAGAAAGGGACAACCGGAGGTTTTCCAGTGGAAACCTCTCCGATGCTTAAGTCAGATAAGCGTGTTGGATGTTTTGGTAGGCAATGAAAGACAAGCACAAGAATTTCATAGCTCTCTCAGCCTCGGGGATGAGCTATTTATAATTTTACCCAGTGGGGACCCCTTTCGAGATCTCAGAAACAAAGGCTGCGAATCTCGGGCCATTATGAAAATAAACATGACAAGTGGTCCCACTTATTTCCTTCTGGGAAGCCAGAGCGTCTGGTCTCCCATAAGCCTGCCCTCTTACAATCCCTCTCAGCGGATTTGAATCAAGTCAAGATGTTTTTCCCTGACTTTAAGCTTACTAACCTTAATCTCACTCGAGAAAAGAGGTCAGATCAGGATTATCCCAAGCTAGGGTAATCCCTTCCTTATCTCCATCTGTTTTCTTGACCTCCTCGAAAAAGTCAGCTCAGGACCCCACGGGGGTAAAACGGGTCAGGTCATTGGACACCTCCTTAGTGATCCTGGATCAGGTCCGCCTATTCGGGCCATTTCAACTCGTCCCCCCCCCTCCCGAAATGGTTGGGGTAGATCTGCAAAAATTTGGGGTTTTCTTTGGGAGCAGGTACGATTCCACACGTCTTTCCAACTTTCCGTATCTGTACAAATCCCGAGAAATCCACCTAATGATCAGGTCCAATTATTAGTATTTATTAGTGGCGGTCCATATCCAGAGACGATTATCATACCAACACGTCTCCTCGAGTACTATACTACTGATAGGTCAGCAGCGTTTACCCTGCCCAGTGACGGTTGACGTTCCAACTCATCACCTAGGGCACTGTTCATCTGACAGGCATTAAATGCGGGAATCCATCAAGAACCCGCTTTTTCCTCGGTTTTCATTTTTTGAAAGTCTTATTTCCCTTTTATTCCCGCTATTCTTTCTTTCTTCCTCACTTTTCATATTTTTATTTTTGCAAACACTTCTGAACTCTGCCTCTTCTCCTTAGCGACTCAATATCTTCAGGCTTAACAACTTTTTCGATCATCTCTATTAGCAGGTACTTCTCCGATCTTTATTACTTTTCCAATAATGTCGAGGTCCTCATCTTCTTCATCTGCCGATTTCTCTGCTACCCTTTCTCCCGCCATCGATCCTTCTTCTTCCACTTCTTCTCCGGTGGTGTCAGCTTCGCCATCGTCATCATTCGAGTACCCCCCTTATATCCCCAACCGACCATATGTCTGCTCCATTCTCAGTGATAGCATGGTGGAGAATCTGAGGTACAAATATCAGATACCAGAGGAGTTCGAGTTGGTCAATACTCGCGGCGGCATAATGGCGTATTAGGCGCCGGCAGGCCATTTGACCTTCTTTGTAGACCAATTTCAGGCGGGCCTGCGCCTTCCCATGAACCCTTGATTCTAGAGATAGCTCGGATGTACAAAATCCCTGTTCATCAGTTTGTTCCCAATTCTTTTAGGATTATCGTAAGTTACAGTCTGGCCATGCGATATGCTGGCCTAGATCCAACAGCTCAGACCTTTTTTTAGCTCTTCCAAGTTAAGAGCTCTTCCCCAGGATATTTATATCTTTGCGCCAGGACTGGTGTTCGGTTCCTTACCGGCTTCCCCTCCTCTAACAAGTCCTGGCACAAAAAGTTTTTCTTTGTATAGTGCCTAGGGGAGTGGGGTTTTCCTTCCCAATCCATTGAGGAGATGCCAGCCCAGGAACACCTGACCGTGAGAGATAGGTCTCCCCACCTTAAACGGATAATTTCTATTTTGAATGAGAACGTCTTTCCTCTTTCCCAACTCCTCATTCCTTCTGCCATAAACTTCTTCAATAATCGGGAGGAGAACAACCCTCTAACCCCCCAGATCAATAAAGAACATTGGCAGTCCTGAACTTTTATGTTTTTGCTTGAATTGTATTTTACGCTGATTTTTGGCTAACCGGCTCTTACTTCCTCAGAAAACATGATGCACAGAATCATGGCTGCCCGTCAAAGGGGCACAACCGTAGGGTCGGAACAACGATTTCTGACAGCTGAGCCTTCTCACACTGAGGCTAGTGGTTCAGGAACTCCTCAGGCCCTTGTTGAGCCGGAGGTGGAAGTCATCGTTCCCACAGAGTCGGGGGAAAGGACGAAACATACTGCGAAGAGGCCACGCTCTTGCCCGGGGAGGCATCTGGCTCAGGAGTTAGGATTGCGACTCCTAACGATACATGGTTCAACAAGTCAGTCCTGAACTGCCCTGGTCCTCTGGCGGTTCAGTTCATCCAGGGGCAGTGACCAAGTGCAGATAGGGCCACTCTGAAGAAATGGGCAGACCCGGACCTCGTAGAGTCTTTATTACAGGACGAGGCGAGGGTAAGTCACCCTTCCACTACTCCCCTTTTTCATCTTCTATTCCATTTTGCTAAGTCTCCTTTTTCTTTTAGGCGGTGGCCAAAAGGTCTATTTTAGTTGCTAGGGCTAGGGGGCCCTAATGAATGCCGACCTGGTGAAGGAGCACAAGAGATTGCAGGAGAAAGAGAAGAAGCTGCGTGACTTATGTAAGGAAAGGGGTATCAAGCTGAAGAAAGCAGAGCTGGAGCTGGAGGAGGTGCAAAAGTCAGAGCAGAAAGTGCTCGAGATGGCAAGGGCTGAGGCACGAGATGAAGCCTTGGCCGAGGCTTGGATCTTGGCCGATGAGACTGTAGCCTGAGCTCGTGAAGAGTGGAAAATGGAGTTCTTTAACTCCGAAGAAGGGCTGAGGCTGATCCAGATCGCTCAAGAATCTTCCCAGCGCGCTTTCCTGGGCTCAGAGCAACTATACCTTCTGCTCGCTCAAGAGGCGGAGGTATATTTCCACCTCTCCCTGGATGCCCAGGAAAAAATGGGCCCAGGAGAAGCCTACACTTCCCTTCGATCGTGCGGAGGTCTTGAAGTAGCCACCTGAGCCTACCTCCTTCTGCTACTCTCCTGAGCAAGACCACTTACATAAACTCGACACACATGAGTTTGTCGAGCATGTCCTCGCGGCTTTTAACGCTCCCCCGACTTCTCCAGCGGTAGCTCAGCCAGATTCAGGCCTGGCTCTTGCTCTGACGACATCTACTCCTTCCCCCACCTTCGTCGATCTGGGTGAGCTGCCGGGGGGCCTCCCCAGGGGCTTTGGCCGAGGATGCCGTGGAGCATCTCGCAAAAGAGTTAGATATCGGGCTCTAGGCTTAGGGTTGCGTCCTTCTTTTCAGACAGATCTGTTTGTTATTTACCTGTGTGGCTGATCTGTTCTTTTATGTGTCTCTTGTATGCTGAACAATTTTTTATCGTGTAATGCCTTTTCATATTTTAGGGTTTCCTGGTTTCCCAGAAACCCTAGTACTTTTATTCTCTATGGCACGTGCTTCATTTTTCTTTATATACGCATATATATGATTCACTGTCTTTCAATTTCATAATGGCTTCTCCTTCCCTGCTTGAAGAGCTTGATACTGTAAGGCAAAAAAACCTTTCTCTGTTTGCTGAAAATTCCAAACTCACAGATAAATTGTCAACCTTCCAGGAAAAAATCTCCTACATGTGCCGGCTCTTAGAGAGGAAAAGGCAGAAAAAGCACCACTACAAGCGAGAGTGGGTTGAGCTTCGTCAGCTGAATCTTTAATTGGAGGAGGAAAAGGCTTACTTGACGGAGTCGGTAAACCGACTGACTGTCGCCGCCAGCGAGTCTCATACTATTTCCGAGCGAGCCGACAAGTACCGCCAATGCTACCATGAGACCGAGCGTGACCTATGGCATGTTCGCCGGGCTCTAGCTTCTGACCGGAGGGCTTCTGCTTCTCATGGATGAATGTTTCTGGGCTTTGCGAATTTTATTTTTCTGTTATTTTTTACACTTGTAATCAAACTCGCCAGTTTTCTATCCATATAAGAAGGTGTTCGCATTTCTTTTTTAATGTATTCCCAGAAATTTACGATGAATATTTCGGATCAAAAAATCTTTTGTCAAGTACGCATGAAATTTTTTAGTCGAACTTTAGCTAACTCTTGCTTTATCTGTTCAATTAAATCAAACAAATTGAGGCTTTCACCTTTAGCCACTCCTCGTTTTTCCCAATAATCAGGCCATAAATATTGTGGCATCTACTCTTAGCCGATCATGGCTTTAAAATACTGACAATCAGGTCGGGAATATTGGGGCATCCGCCCTTAGCCAATCCTGGCTTTGACTGACAATCAGGTCAGGAAAATAGGGGCATCCGCCCTCAGCTAATCCTGGATGTGACTGACAATCAGGTCAGGAAAATTTGGGCATCCGCCCTTAGCCAATCCTGGCTGTGACTGACAATCAGGTCAGGAATTTTATGGGTATCCACCCTTAGCCAATCCTGGCGTTTAAAATACTACAATCAGGTCAAGGATTTTTATGGGCATCTGGCCCTAGCCAATCCTGGCATTTAAAATACTGACAATCAGGTCAGGAAATTTTATGGGCATCCACCCTTAGCCAATCATGGCATTTAAAATACTGACAATCAGGTCAGGAATTTTATGGGCATCCGCCCTTAGCCAATTTTGGCGTTTAAACCTGTATAAAGCAAAGAGACATACGAAACAAAATTGTTATAAATATTTGGCTATTTTTTCGTACATAATATTTTTGTAAGTTAGCTATGTTCCAGGCTCGTGGTAGCTTGACCCCATCTAACTGCTCCAGTTCATACGCTCCACCCTATATGATTTTTGTAACTTTAAAAGGTCCTTGCCAGGTGGCATCCAACTTTCCTCTTGTCTTCCCTAAGTCATATCTTCGAAGGACTAAATCTCCCTCTTATAAATGCCTTTTGATCACAGACTTATCATAGGCCGCTTTAACTCGTCCTCTAATGTGCTCCATTCTGACGGAATCTCTTTCCCTTTTTTCTTCCACTAGCTCCAGAGCATCCTGTATCAATAGCTCATTTTTCTCCTCAGCAAAGTTCTGAATTCTATGGGTTTCCATGCTGATCTAGGCAGGGACCACGGCATCCATGCCATAAACAAGGCTAAACGGCATTTCCCCAGTGCCCTCCTTGGGATTAGTCATGTATGACCATAGGATTGCACTAAGCTCTTCAACCCACTTGCTTCCCGATCTTTCCAATCGTGCCTTGATTCCTTATATGAGGATGCGATTGTTCACCTCGACCTGGCCATTGGCTTGCGGATGGTAAACAGATGTGAAATGTTGGTCGATTTTCATATGAGTACACCAGGCTTTGATTCTGGTACCCATGAACTGAGTGCCATTATCTGAGACCAGAATCCCGGGGATGCCAAATCGACAGACTATGTTCTTCCACAAAAAATCCCATTACCGCATCCTCTGTAATTTCGCCAATGCTTCAGCCTCTACCCATTTGCTGAAATAATTGATGGCTACTATCAGAAACTTCTTTTGGGCGGGGGCTATGGGGAAAGGCCCTACCAGGTCTACTCCCCATTTGGCGAATGGGCAGGGAGAGCTCATCGTCATGAGCTCTTCCGCAAGCTATGTATTAAAGGTGAGTTCTTCTGACACTTGTTGCAAGCCCGGACATAATCCTCTGCTTCCTTCCTCAGTTGTGGCCAAAAGTAGCCCGCTCTCAAGATCTTGCTTGACAAGGCTCTGGCACCCATGTGATTGCCACAACATCCTTCATGAACTTCTCTAAGGACATGGGTGCCCTCTCTTGAGCTTAGGCACCGTAAAAGGGGCTACCCGAACCCCCTTCGAAACAGCTCTCCCTTAATCAAGCAAAATTGTGCTGACCTGGTTCTTAACTTCATCGCCTCTCTCTTGTTCTCCGGCAGCTCTCCCTTCTCCAAGTATGCTCTGATAGGAGAGCGCCAATCCTCTCCTTCATCCACTGAACATACTTTCTCTTCTCCAGATTCCTGATCTGCCATTAACAGAGTGATTACTCTCTCCCGATAATCCACTGCTGAACTAACCACTTTAGCTAAGTAATCCGATCTTGTGTTTTCTTCTCTAGTGATTTGAAGGACAGTCAGAGTTCCCATGGTTTTAGCTAACTCTCTGAATTGAGCTAGGTATCTTTGCATATTCTCATCCCTTGTCTCAAATTCTCTATTTATCTGCCTACATACAAGATGCGAATCAACTATCGCGCATACCTGCTCTGCCCCCAAATCCTTTGCCATCTGAATTCCCCTCAAAAGAGCTTCGTACTCAGCTTCATTATTAGACAATGTATAGTCCATCCATATTGTGTACTTGGTGTTCACGCCAGTCGGGACAGTCAATACTACGCCCTCACCACAACCTAGGTTTCCTACTGAACCATCCGTATAAATTATCCATTCCTTTTTATCTTTAGGAGAGCTAGTCATTTCTTGCATGAAATCAGCCAACGCTTGGGATTTAATGGCTGTTCTTGATTCGAAAGTTATATCAAACTCACTAAGTTCAATTATCCACTGACCACCCATCCTGATGCCTCTGGCTTATCCATGATGGCTTTTAACGGTAGGTTGGTCCGCACTATTATGCCATGTGAGAGGAAATGAGGTCGTAATTTACGCGTTGTGCCGACCAGGGCTAGCATTGCTCGCTCCACTTACACATACCAAATTTCGGCGTCATGCATCACTTTGCTCCAATAATATACTGGCTTCTGTATTTTTCCCTCCTCTCTGAGCAAGACTGAGCTCACGGCCTGCTGCCCGACAGATAAGTACAGAATTAAAGGTTCACCCTGAATTGGCTTAGTGAGTAGTGACATGCTATCCAGGTGATCCTTCATTATCCGAAATGCCTCCTCGCACTCATCACTCTAATGAAATCGAGCTTTCTTATGCAAGACCTAGAAGAATGGTAAGCTTCTCTCAGCTGAGCGCGAGACGAACCTGCTCAGAGCATTAATTTGGCCCGCCACGCACTGCATCTCCTTGACATTCCTTGGGTCCTACATGTCCATGATGGCTCTTACCTTCTTTGGGTTGGCCTCGATTCCCTTTTCTGTGGCCATATACCCCAGGAATTTACCAGCTCTGACCCTAAATGCGCACTTTTTGGGGTTGATCTTCATCCTGTATTTTCTCAAGGTGTCGAAGGTTTCTCTTAGATCGTCCACATGCGAGATTGCCTTCACACTTTTGACTAACATGTCGTCAACGTATGCCTCCATGTTCCTTCCCATATGAGCTTTAAACATCTTATCCACCAATAGCTGATATGTGGCGCCTGCATTCTTAAGCCCAAATAGCATGACCACGTAGCAATAGGTTCCCTTTGGGGTTATGAAACTGACTCACTTCCAGTCCTCCCCCACTAGCCTGATCTGATGATAGCCTTGCGAGGCGTCCATCATGCTTAACAGCTCAGAGCCATACATGGAGTCGACCAACTGGTCTATCCTTGTCAAAGGATAGTGATCCTTAGGGCACGCACGATTAAGATCCCTAAATCTATACACATACGCCAATCCTCCAGGGTTTTAGGGACCAATACTGCGTTGGAGAGCCACACAGGGAATCGTATCTCTTGAATGTGCTTAGCTTTTAACAGCTTTTCGACTTCATCTTCAATGATCGCCTCCTTTTCAGGGCCAAAGTTACGCTTTCTCTACTTAACTGGCTTTTCTCCAAGGCTGATATTGAGGTGGTGCTGGACGAATGCTGGGTCTATCCCCACCAGGTCTTGGGGAGACCTGGCAAAAACATCAACATTGCCTCTCAAAAATTGGACCAGGTCTACCAGAACTTTCGGGCTCAGAGTTGTTCTCACTCTCACAACTCTACTATCATCCCCTGGGACCATCTCTACCATCATCAGACCCTCCTCTCGCTGGGCCAGCTCTGGTTTTTCATTCTCTGTTCTAGCTCTCTTATTTTGCCTTTCCTCTTCATTACGTCGGATACATTTTATGTATGTTTGTCTGGATGCATACTGATCACCCCTAACAGCATCTGTTACATCATGAACAGGGAACTTCAACTTCATATGGTATACTGAGATCACCGCCTGGAATTGGCTTAGGGAGGGTCACCCCAGCATAACATTATATGAAGATGGTGCATCCACTACCAGGAATCGCACTGTCTTAGTTATCCTATAGGGTTCTTCTCCTAAGTTTACCAAAATCCTTACTGCCCCTAAAGGCTTTAAAGCCCCCTCTGCAAATCCTACTAACGAAGTTGTAACCTCTTCCATTTCTACATCCGGTTTTAACTTTCTATAGCAATCATAGAACAGGATATCAGCCGAGCTCCCCGTGTCCACAAATACCCTTCTCACATTTTAATTTGTAATAGTGGCTGTTATGACAAGGGCGTCCATGTGAGGAGCCAATATGCCATTCTCATCCTCTGATCCAAAACATATGCTTTGACTCGGGGCTATCTGTCCCACCTCACGCGATTTCCTGACCAGGTCCTTTGCAGCTCGGACATAGCTATTTTGGGTTCGTCTAGAGTGTTCATCCCACTCACCTCCTGTGATCATTAGGATTTCCTCTTGTATGACCTGGGCTTGATCACTTTGCCTCCCATTTTTTCGTCCGCTATCTTGTTCATGTCTGTTCCCTTGAGGCCGATCGCGCCTGCATGAATCATACCTGGGCTCCTCTCTTCTCATCTGTACATATTCTTTTAGGTGCCCAACCTGCACCATTCTTTCTAATTCATCCTTCAGATGAGTTCACTAATCTGTGTCATGGCCATATTCGTTATGGTATCTGCAAAATCGGTCAAATCTTTATTTTTGCGGTTTTTGAGAGTAAGTTTTAGGCCATTTGAGATCAGGGTGCCGCTCTATTGCTTGCAAAATCTCTCCCTGAGGTGCTGCCAAGGGTGTGTATCTATCAAAACGAGGTCGTCCCCCCACTGGCTCTGGCCTAGACTTCTTTATTTGGAATCCTCTCCTCCCTATCAGATCGGTCCCTTTTCCTCTCCTTCTTCCTAAATTCTCAAGGCTTCCTCCAGGTGAATGTACTTTTCTGCTCGTTCCAACAGCTCTCCAAATTTCAACGATGGCTTCACAACTAGCATATGAAAGAATTCTCCTCTCCTGAGTCCCTGTGCTAAAGCGTTAACCAAGAGCTCCTCAGATGCTGATGGTACCTCTAGTTTTGCGTCTGTGAATCGCTTGATGTATGCACACAGATTTTCATTGTCCTTTTGTTTCAGGCTGAACAGTTCCAAGGGCATCTTCTGGTACTTCCTGCAGCTAGTAAATTGGTGCAAGAATGCCGAGCTAAATTTATCGAAATTGCTGATAGAGCGCGGTGGCAACTGACTGAACCAGAGCTGGGCCGATTTTGTAAAGGTCGTTGGGAATACCCAACACATGTCTGCGTCTGAGAATTTGTGCAAAGTCGCCGCGATCTCGAATCGGCTCAGGTGATCCCACGGGTTTGTTATCCCATTGTATTCGAAACCCATGGATCTGTAAGAGGCCGGCACGTCATCGCGCATAACTGCCTCTGTAAATGGCGTACCCCTCCGTGCCGGCACCACATCCGTGCTTGTCATCTTCCTTTTAAACTCCCTGACCTCTTTCTGCAGATTTTGCATTTGTTCAGTGAGGTCTGGGTTGGTTTGGCTCGAAGTTTCACTTTCAGAGGCCGAAAAATACTCCTCCTTCTCCTGGAGAGGAGTCCTGACCGTGCGCGAGCGCGCGGTGGTTCCATCTCCAGTAGCGGTACTGTCTGGGACGGGGGCATTTTGGACGGGGGCATCGAGAATTCGGCGAACTTCCTGTCCACAACCACTTCCACAACCTTCCCGATGAGGTCCGACAGTTGTCTGAGAAAGGTGTCATTCAGCAACCCTCCGCCAACTTGCGCGGACCCACTAGGGGGAGGCTGTGCTACGCCTGGTCGTGCTGCTGCCGATGGCTCTGTCACTGACGGCCCTGTCGCTCTCGGTGTACCCATCGGAGTGGCGGAACTTGGCGTACCACCCAACTCCGCCACCAAATTTCACCGGAGTCCATCTAAATCCATGTTATATCTCACATCTTAGTCTAGAGTTTCTCATAGACAGCGCCAATTGTTTCACCTAAAAATTTGACCACGCCTGAGATCAAGCCTTCACCTGACACAAGCCTGACCTGCACTCACAAACACGTTAGAAATGGACCACCGGAGGTTTTCTAGTGGAAACCTTTCCGATTCTTAATTCAGATAAGCGTGTTGGATGTTTTGGTAGGCAATGAAAGATAGGCACAAGAATGTCATACACCTCTCAACCTCGGGGCTGAGCTATTTATAATTTTCTTCAGTGGGGACCCCTTCCGGGATCTCGGAAACAAAGGCCGCGAATCTCGGGCCGTTATGCAAATAATCATGACAAGTGGTCCCACTTGTTTCCTTCTGAGAAGCCAGAGCTCCTGGTCTCCCATAAGCCTGCCCTCTTACAATCCCTCTCAGCGGATTTGAATCAGGTCAGGATGTTTTTCCCTGACTTTAAGCTTTCTAACCTTAATCTCACTCGAGAAAAGAGGTCAGATCAGGATTATCCCGAGTTAGGGTAATCCCTTCCTTATCTCCATATGTTTTCCTGACCTCCTCGAGAAAGTCAGCTCAGGACCCCACGGGGTAAAATGGGTCAGGTCATTGAACACCTCCTTAGTGATCCCGGATCAGGTCTACCGCAACCCAGGTCTGCCTATTCAGGCCATATCACACACTATACGCACACTCAAATAGAAAGGAAAATTGTAATTTTCTATATTATAATTTTCTAATATTTTTGGGTTGTTTTGTGTTTTGTGTTTATTTTGGTAATCAATCCACAATTATAT
>BMAC01000929.1:135173-173195 GCA_014905375.1 Phtheirospermum japonicum
ATCGTATCTTGTTGTTGGTCGAACCCCACGACACGTGAGGGCACGCACATGCTCGTTGGTATTTTAAGATCGAATTTGTGGTCAAAACCACCTCACGTGCCTAAGATGATAGGATCGGTTTCATTTTTACGATTTTTCTATTTTTTCTAAAATCCCTCGGAATTCCGAGGGATTTTGAATTCCCTCGGAAATGTCAAAAAATAAAAAAAAAAATCCAAATAAATAGATAAAAATAGAAAAAATTAGAAAAAAAATAGGGTTTATTTCCGGGTCGCCGAGGCGTACCCCTCCCCGCCCCGGTCGTAATTTCTCGAGTTTTGTTTCTATTTTTTTACTATTTTTTCCTATTTTTTCGGATTTTTTTGATTTTATAATTCCATTATAAGCAAAATCGATTTTTAATAATTTAAGAGGCTAAAATAAGATTTATTTATTTATATASAAAATATGCTATTCTGTTTTTTATTTTTTTGGCAATTTGTGATTTTCACATGACTAATAATAATAATTTAACCCTATATAGTTGCAATAATATTGAACCGAAAATGAAAGCATACAAACTTACGTTGAGTTGATTGRTGGAGAAGCAGTTTTAAGGAGAGAGAAGAGTCCAAACTTGTACGGACGGTGAGGAGAAGCATATAAAATTACCATGCCTATTTGTTAAATAAAAAAATAGAAAAAAATCCAAAAAATAGTAAAAAAAAGAAATAAAACCCAAAAAATCACGACCGGTACGGGGAGGGGTGCGCCTAAGCGTCCCGAAAATAAATCCTATTTTTTATTATTTTTTTCTATTTTTTACGATTTTAATTATTTTTAATTTTTTTAAAAAAAATTAATAAATTTTCGAGGGAATACAATTTCCCTCGGAATAAGTCCGAGGGAATCCGTTATCCCTCGGAGTAATTCCGAGGGAAATTATATTCCCTCGAAAATTTAATTAATTTTTTTAAAAAAATAATAAATGAAACCGAGGGAATCAAATATCCCTCGGTTTTTCGAGGGACTACTTCCCTCGGAAAACCACCCGTCGGTCATCCCTCGGTTTTTCGTTCGGTAAATATGGCGGGAACATTTGACGCCCTGATTTTCGAGGGATTTTCCGAGGGAATCCCTCGGTTTTTCGAGGGACTACTTCCCTCGGAAAACCACCCGTCGGTCATCCCTCGGTTTTTCGTTCGATAAATATGGCGGGAACATTTGACGCCCTGATTTTCGAGGGATTTTCCGAGGGAATGTAATTTTCTCGGAAAAAACCGAGGGATTTTTATTTCCCTCGGAAATTCCCGAGGGAATTCCGTTCCCTCGGAAAATCCCTCGGAAATTTGCTGTTTTTTTGTAGTGATTTTGCGCTAGACATCCAGAGTTTTCTAGTGAGCGACACAATGTTTGTCTTGGACTTTTAGCTGATGGCGTCATCCTATAAGGTGATATGAGTCAGGTGTATAGTATGTGGCCAGTAAAATTGACAGTTTATAATTTTCCACCATGGCTATGCATGAAACCAGAGTATTTGATGCTGACACTATTGATACCTGGACCTAAATCCCCGGGAAAAGACTTTGACATTTTTCTACGGCCTGTTGTTGATGAATTGAAAATTATGTAGTCAATCAGTGTGGACACACTTGACACTGCCACAAAAAATCGGGGTTTATTTTGCATGCGAGCAGTATTAATGTGGACAATAAATGATTATAATGATTATTAAAATTATTTTATTAAATTTGTGTACTCATATTTCACCAAGTATGTTATTTTTTGACTCCCTTAACCCACTATTATTCTAATCATGGTAGATTTAGTTCACTCTGTTTATTTAATAACATGTTACTAATATGACTAATATATATCTTAAAAAACAAAACAATTAGGATATTATACATAAAGTGAAAAATATCACACAAATACGAGTGCTGAGGTGTGTAGTTATGATATTATCTTAATCTTGTATTTTCACAAGACTTTCTGGTTACATTTTTTTTTTGAATTAGCATTTGCTAAGTATGAAAGTGACAACTTTTTTTTTAAATGAGAAAACATGTAAAATAGGCTAATTAATTAAAATAACACCATTTAACAATTTTTTTGTAATGTTTGAGTATTTCAATTAATTTCTTTTTCGAAAATATGAGTAAACGAAATATATATATATATATAAAATAAAGGGATTATATGGTTATATTAAATAATTAATATAAATTTAACTAGAAATTGATAAAATAAATCTTTTTTAAAAAAATTTGAATTTTTTATTGTTCTGTGACATATTGTACCGGATGACAAGACAACACAATTCATTAAAATATGATCTGTGCAATAATTATTCAAGTGAGTAGACACGCAATAACACACCAATAATAGTTGGCAAAGCTGCATTTCATTGATGTGTGTGTGGACAGTAATTCTTAGTGTTCTGTGATATATTGTACCAGATGACAAGACAACACAATTCATCAAAATACGAGTTATGCAATAATTATTCAAGTGAATAGACAACGCAATGACAAAACAATAGTAGTTGGCAAAGCTGCATTTCATTGATGTGTGTGTGGACAGTAATTTTTAGTGTTCCGTGACATATTGTACCGGATGACAAGACAACACAATTCATCAAAATACGAGTTGTGCAATAATTATTCAAGTGAATAGACAATACAATGGCACAACAATAATAGTTGGCAAAGCTGCATTTCATTGATGTGTGTGTGGACAGTAGTTTTTAGTGTTCTGATGGACATGAGAAGACGTTTCAAGCAAGTACAGTACTGCAATGCAATGTATTTTTATATGTACAATAATGCAATGCAATAATCAGTACAAAAACAATTACATTATATATATATATGAACACACAGAAAAACCTACCAAGAAATATAAATTATACCAACTAATAATGGCTAACTTTGTGAAAACCATCCAGATGTACTAAAAATACAAAATGATTACTATGGTCCTGCACTCACCCCATGGACAATGGAGATGGAACGAGTCATTTTGGAATTTTTCATCGCTCAGAAAGAAAGTATTGAAAGAGGTGCAAAAAAGCGCATGTGAATAGGAGAGGCTTGATTAAGTGCCCGTGCAACAAGTGTTTAAATGTGGAGTCTCAAGAGTTGGAAGCTTAAAGACTTCCTTTTATTTTTGGCTGAAAGACCGCCTAATTTTTTGCAAACATTGAAAAAAGAATGAGGAGAGAAAACCTATTTAGAAAAGAAAAACCCTTTTGTTAACTTAGCGTAAAATCTCCGAACAGAGGACCCGTGAGAAGAAAATCAAGAAAACATATAAGTATATGCTAAGTATGAAATTGACAGTTTTTTTTAAATGAAAAAACATATAATATAGGTTAATTAATTAAAATAACACCATTTAACAATTTTTTGGTAGTGTTTGAGTATTTCAATTGTTTTTATTTTTTTCTCTTCTGAAATATGAGTAAATGAAATGTGTGTGTATATATATATATATAATAAAGGGATAACAGGAAAAAAAAAGACGAAAAACAGGCGACGGCAATGTGAAAATTTGAGCATCGATTCCTAAATTGGAAGGTGAATTTTTAGCGGCAAAACAAACCCTAATTCCTCACTTCCACCCGCTGCCATCATTCATTAGAATTATTCATCACCTTCATGCTCCGCCGCTGTCAGCCTTCACTCACAATTTCATCAGACTCTCAGCCTTAATTCATCAGAATCATCACCTTCTTTCGCCGCTTTCAGCCTCTCGCTCACGCTCTCACTCACGATCCGTCGTTCTCACAATCCGACACTACCATTCCATATCTTGGAGAGACATTTGTGTGTTTCAAGTCGGAACTGAAGATTTTTGCAGAGACACGAAGAAGAGAGTGAGCGAAGAGACGATGGGGTGGGTCGGAGAGCAGACCGATTCCATCGTATCCTTGAACTTCAGACAAGCCCTCACTCAAGTCGTCAGCCTCGGTGCGTACGCAGAGTTTTTTCCTTTTTATCTTTGTTATTATTATTATTATTATTATTATTATTTTGAGAGTATTTTCATTTTGTTTGTTGAATTTCTCTTTCCATGCTTATAATTTTTGTTTTCACTTCAATTGTTCTATCTTGGTTCACACGCCGGCGGCGACCCCTATTGTTATTGCTTGGTTGTGGAAAATTTACTTCCTTTTGTTTTTTCATCTGATCTGGAGTAGTTTCGATCACGAATGATGATTTGTTGTTAATTCGTTTAATGCACTTCTTCATTTTAAGAACAAAGTAATGTGTTTCTAGAAAAAAGGTAAGAGATAACTTATTAGTAATGTGTTCATAATTTGTCTATTTGTTTAGAATTTACTGATCTCTGTATGGATTATGAAGATGAAAAGAGCTTATTGATTATTTTTTTTGTTTCTATTAATTTCTGTTCCATTATTTGCTTAGATAAGCATTCTCGAGCGTGATTTTTGTTATTGTATATGACAATTTTAAATTATTACTAGAATTATCAGTAAAAGTAATTTAGAATGCTAACTGCAAATTAGAGTAAAATGAGGTGAAACACTAATCACATTAACATTCCCTGATTTGCCAATTTCAGATTTCGGTCTCTGATTTAAGGAGAAAATAGCTAGTCAAGTTGGCGTAGAATCATCAAGGTATAATTCCGATCTTTGATTTGCACTCTTGATCCCTCTTTTACTTCGACTGTAAACCTTAGATATTGAAAACTTTCCGATTTAAATTGGTTAATTTTGATATTATTTAGCTTTGTGCCATGGAGCTAGACCAGTGAGCTATTACGCTCCCCACCTTTTCCCCATCTCCTTTGATCTTCTGCTGATTGACTATTTATGTGTTTTTTTATCGGTTAAATAGGAGACGCAGGGTCTTCTGAGCGAACTATCCGTTTCCTCCCATGCGCCCTTAATGATAATCTATATGTTTGAGATTAAAATTGACGAGTTAAAATCATGGGAAGCTTTTTAATCTCCAAAACGTCTCAATTTTTTTAAAATGTTTTTTTACCCCTTTTTATATGCTCTTTGTTTGAAGGACTTATTCTTGAAGCTTCATTAATGTGTGTATACTATCCCTGTACAAATTATGTTCATATGACTGCACCAGCTAAATCCGATGATTATTTTTGCGGCGTTTGGGTATTATCTTTGTGCTGAAATTCCTTTGTACAGTTTGTACATTGAGATGTATGTGAAGAGGATGGTACATCATGCATTGGTAGCAATATGAACCAATGAATCCCACCTAAAAATGAAAATCCGAGTCTTCAACTTTTGGTAATATTGATAAGAACATCATGCTCTGGTAGTCCTTGTTTGTTATTAGATATTTTTCTAGATTCCTTTTACCTTTTTCAATGTAATCCATATTCAGTATAATGAAAAAAAAATTTATTGCGGGGTTTCCTGAGTATTACTGCTGTTTATTTGAAAAGTTAATTTTGAGAAATGTGAAATTTGGTGTTTTAATTGTGGTTTATTTCTCTGTTTTTATTTTTTTTTTCAGATTATTCTGTGATAATGACTCCAGTGATTGGGCAAAGCTTGACTAACTTTTCCCCCAACGAGTGATTCCATCCAAGAAGATTTGATTGAATGAGCCCCTTTCATTTGTGCTAGCTATCATTCTCATCTCATATCTTGGAAAAATGCAGAAAACTACCAAGTGTACACGTATTGGAAACAAGCGGAAGCTGTCTAACATAAGTCCTGATGGTACGTTGTGAGGATTTTGCAATGTTTTTATGTATTGATTATTTCATCTAAACTTGACTAAGTAGTGTTGATTTTATATATTGATTTTATTTCATACTAGAATTAATAAATATTAGAGAAAATATAAATTCAAGAGCAGATTCTAATTCCACATAGTGATACTATTAGTTCACCAACAATTAATGTTTTTGTTGTTTTGGTGATTCTATTACAATTGTTTTTCGTGTAACCATTACACTACCAACTAATTATATATTTATTAGTTTTTTCAGTTGATGTTATATGATATAGTACAGAACGAGAACACAATAGCTGCGTATATGGTTCCATGTAATATTATGTACGTTACAAGTTGCACCATTTGAAAATGTTTTTATATCATTTTATATCTGCTCATTTTGATCATGTGTGTGATGTTAGTTCAATATACAGATTTCTGATTAGAAACGATACGAAATACACATTATCTATGTTATTGAAATTAGATACAACAAAGAGATGTGTGATATTTATGTGCTTACAAAGTTCTATTAATACATTGAATATAATATAATGTGTGAGATTTCTGTTAAGGTATTTCTGAACCATATATCCACATTTCATTATTTATTTCATTTGTTGGTCTTTTGTTTATAATCTATTCAAAAAATATTCCTAACTATTTTGTTATACTAAGTTAAGTTATGGTCTGCCTGTAGTGTGTAACAACCTGCAAATTAGCTTGAGTTTTTATTGATATTCATCTTCGGTATTATGATATGATATTCTCACAAAATTTGTTTGGTAACTCTATTTCAATTTCAGGGATTATATTTATTATTTTCAGCACAATTCATACAACTATTATGTTTGTAGAAGATACAGAGTTATTTGAATATTTGAATCCAGTTCAATACAACGCTCAACGCCGACAGAATAATTTCGAAAGAACAATAATATCCGGTCGTCGATGGAAGATGTTCGTTTTCCTTCTTCAAGAGTTCCATTCAGTTACTTTACAAATGTTATTTTTTGACCCTGTACTCTATAGCTGTAGTGTACTCTGTAGTTTCACAGTATCTAGCGATTCTGTGAAAATGACTAGACATGGCGGTAATGCTTGTAAATATTTTCTTGCTCTAATAGGTTTTGTTTTAGATAAATTCTTTGTTGAAGTTGATGATTATGGTGTATCTGTTGGTAAAATATTAATATATTTATAATATTTAGTATATATGTTTTTCGTTATTGTTGGCATTTCGTTTGTATTTTTTTAATTTTTCCACAACTTTCTACAATGGTTATTAAGATATGTTCTAGAAACCTTACTTTCTAGAAGGGTTTCCTGAAAACGTTATAGAAAGTATTGTTTCAAGAATGAATCTTTTGTAACAAAATTCTGTTTCAATAGGTGCACGATCAATAGGAATGACAAAATAGGGAGGACATGTTGCTCCAATCTGTGTAACACTATTGGAGCGATTTGTTGATCCTATAGTGTAACAACCCAAAAATTATTTTCATTTTAATTGATTTGATAATTTGTGATTTTAAATGTATTTATTTATTTAATTCATTTAATTTCAAAACCACTTAACTCCCATTTAATCAAAAYCTTTTCTTCAAAAGAATTGTGATTAAACCTTTTCWTTCAAAAGAATTGTGATATAAACTTTAGGTRACTACCATCATATTATATTTTTTTTTTATAATTATTCTATTTATCTTATATCTACATTACATTCCAAGTCATTTTTATTTAATATATTTGAATAGATTTTTGAATTTAGTTCATGTTGAATCATTTTACATATATTTTAATTAAATGTCCCCTTTTTTTTTTCAAAATCTAAATTATATTCTAAATTATTAATGGGCCAAAGATCATTAAATAGTCCAATGTCCCTTTTTTTTTCAAAATCTAAATTATATTCTAAATTATTAATGGGCCAAAGATCATTAAGATTATTGTTAAAGTGTTTTAACTTCTTAATCTTGGCCCATTGAGTTTTGAGCGTTACAAATTTAAAAGTCTTACTAGAGTCCAATTACATACATCATTCTCTTACCATTCAATTCATCCACATTCATTTTCTTGATTATTGTCCATTCCCACGTCCACATCCATTTAGCAAGTAATGTGCTTCTTCCTCCTAAATCACAGAATAAGCCCTCAAATCACTCCTTAAAATCAAGCAACAATCAAGCAACATAACACCAGTTCTTAATCTATGATTTATCTCTAATTACTCTTATACCTTTTTAACCAATCTTATGCAAATCACATAACACTCAAATTATCCTTGCACACAACCGAAAGCAAACAAGTACAATATTAGTCCTGGGGTTCCTAAAGTTTTTCAAACCAAAAGACTTCACCATCGGCAACCCTTTCGAAACCGACAACCAATCCCATCGCTACCGTATAGTCCCAGTTCCAACAGCCACCAAAATCCAATAAGCCTCCAATTTCTAATTATATCTATCGCGAACCAACTCACTGCCGAAGCCTAACTGCCTGCAAAATCCCAAGCATCATCTCGGCCAAAACCGACACCACCACCATACCCAACCAGGCAACACCGAACTGCCACGAGGAAGCATATAAAATACTTGAAATAAAAACGATCCAAGACCCGATCTATGATCAAGGTGTGTCACTCACTTAGATTCCATAAACCAAATCACAAATCTAACAATAAATCTAAGAGTTAAGGCAAAATGCATAAATTGAAGAATAATGAAGAAAATAATGAAAAACTTACTTGAATTAAGAAAGAAAATACAGCTGTGCTCCTATTAATTAGATCAACCTTCCGTTGTCTTAATGCCCCAACTTGGGTTACCGGCTCGCATCAGCTAAACTCGACAATAATGTGGTTCGACAGATTTTATACATAAATGGTAAGACGAGTGCAGTCCAACCTCAAGTTGACCCTGACCTAAGGACTGTGCCACTTTCCGCTTGTTTTAGCAGCCTAAACAGCCACGGTAGCGCCACGCCATGCCGACCACAGTCAGTCTAGGACCGCACCCGCCACGACGTCAAATCCTAGAGCCCCGCCACGGTTGTTCTTGAGTTGTCGAATCAGCCACGACCCGATCGCCTCCGTTTTAGTCACCATCTCCGCCACGAAGCCAATAGCCCAATAGCCAAAAATCCACCGCGAGTCGCCACCTTCAGTCAGCCCCAAGAATCTGGCCTCCATGTCGACGCCAGAGAGGGTGGAGAACCGCTGCTCGTCAACGAGTCGAAGAATAAGAGATTTTTGCGTCGCCTGCACCCCGACCGTCGCCAGAAACTCCACAACCAAAACCTGCCATCTACCCTCGTGGGTTGCTGTCACGTCGCTTGCCGAACTACCGTAGCCGATTTCCAGTTCGCCGGGTCGCCGACGGAGGAGATGGATTCGCCCGATCGGACCCGAGCCCAGCCGCTGGCCGCCGTCGTTTCACCTGCCGCCACTGCAGGATGTCGCCAATTTATGACGAACATCGTCGATCGATTGCCGCCTTCCATCGACGCTATCCAAGTCACGGCCCAATCGAGACCCGACTGTGCCCGAGCCCAGTCGAGCCGTATCGTTGTCGCCCATGTCGCCGATTTTCGAACGCCGCCGTTTTGCCGAATCACCACCACTCCAGGCCGAAAAACCAAACCAACCCAAAACCAACGTCATCCATCTCCACCCCCAAACCATTGGCCGTCCAATAATAACCAGCCCGATCGAGACCCGGAAACTACCCCCGGCCACCATCAAAACCCATACGCCAACCCACAACCCCAGCCCCTTCGCCGCTACGCCGCTGCCCTTAATTTAATGACTTGTATGATAATTCTATTAGTGACCTTGACTTGTCCCATTAGCGACCTTGACTTTTCAAATAGTCTGCAGATGTGACACTAAGGCGAATCATTGTTTCATGCCCATCTCTTTGCACCAATCTTGCATCACCATTCACTTAAATTGAGTGCCTTTATTAGATATCAACACCAGTGGAAACACCATACCTACAAAATATTGTCAAAAATAAAAATTATCATTGTTTGCTATGAAATAATTGTTACATCTTCTACTTCTACCCATTTAATAAAATAATCCACTTCCACCACTAGATATTATTTCATTGATGCAGCTTTTGGAAAGAGGTCACATGATGTTAATTCCCCTTGTGTAAATGGCTGATTAGCACGGATTTGTCTTGATTTTTAGTAGTATTTTAGTATATTTTTCTTAGTGTTTTTGGTATAAGTTTGATAAATTGTAACACCTCAAAAATTATTTTCATTTTAATTGATTTGATAATTTTTTTTATTTGAATTTATCTATTTATTTAATTCACCTTGGCACAACATAAATTATATTAATTTCAAAACCTCTTAACTCCCATTTAATCAAAAGCTTTTTCTTCAAAAGAATCGTGATTTAATATTTTCTTTCGAAAGAATTGTGATATTCTTTAGGTGACTATCATCATATTTTTCGATATTATTCTATTTATTTTATATATACATTACATTCCAAGTTATTTTTATTTAATATATTTGAATAGATTTTTGGACTTAGATCATGTCTAGTTATTTTCCCTATATTTTAATCAAACCTATTTTAAATAATCCAATGTCCCTTTTTCAAAATTTAAATTATATTCTATTTTATTTATTGGGCTAAAGATCATTAAGATTATTGCTAAAGTATTGTACTTCTTAATATTGGTCCATTGAGTTTTGGGCTTTCCAAATTTAATAGTCATTGTAGAGCCCAATTACCTACATCATTCTTTTACAATTCAATTCGTCCACATTCATCTTCTTGATCATTGTCCCTTCTATTGTCCACATTCATTTAGCAAGTAATGGCTTCTTCCTCTAAATCAATAGAATAAGCCCTCAAATCACTCCCTTAAAATCAGAAATCAAGCAACATAACACCCGTTCTTAATCTATGATTTATCTCTAATTACTCTTATACACACTTTTTAATCACTCTTTTACATTTTACACATAACACTCAAATTATCCGCGCACAACGACAAGCAAACAATTACAATAATAGTCCTGGTGTTCCTAAAGTTTTTCAAACCAAAAGCCTTCACCATCGGTAACCCTTCCGAAGCCCGACTGCCTGCCAAATTCCAGTCATCATCTCGACCAAAACTGACACCACCAGCATACCCGACCAGCCACCATTCCAGTCAACCCAAAGGCCGCAGTTACGTCATCAAAACACCAGGTGTCTTTCCGACTACGCTGCCACAAACCACGATCACAAACCCACCAAATTTTCTGCCGAGATGCTTGCACACAGCCACCATCCAACGCAACCACAACAATACCAAACGCCAGCCCCAAATCGGACACCTGCCCAAACCCACAGCCCGACTTTGCTGCAACGAGTCCGCTAACCAGCCACGACAGCATCCAAATACGGCCCTGCCGCCAGCCACCCTCCGATTCATCATCGCCACCCGTGGCCCACGATCAACACTGCCACAGCCCGATGATTCAAAACCGGGACCTAACATCCTCCACGCCGGGCCGATCCGAATTTATCGCCCCGCCCCACCAATCACGGTCAGTCCAGGACCGCATCCGCCACGACGTCAAATCCCAGAGGCCACCACCATGTTTTCCAGTCTCTTGAGCCGCCACCATTTCAATCCCCAACACAACCACCGTCGCCACCGCTAACACGGCAGCCCGATCCCAACCATGTTTTCCGCCAAAACCACCACTGCCGACCACAACATCACAAAACCATCAACTCCAACCCAACCCATAACCTCAACCGAATTTCCATCACCACCATGTTTTTCCCGAAGGTCTCCAGGCCCGAACAACCACCACCCGGAACCCCGACTCTGCCACGACGAGCTTTCGTGAACCCAAGGGCCGAAGCCTTTCTCGAACCCAAAGCCCGACTCCATCGCAGGAAAACCCGAAACCCGACCGACTGAAACACACGTCGACCCAAACCGTCTACACCCCAGGCAGCCCGCAATTTCTTTATCAACGCCGGAAATTCACGTCGCCAGAATCGCCACCACGCCACCGAGCCCAGCCAATGGAGCCCTTGCCATCACGGGTCATCGCCCATCGACAGAGATGCTGAGCCACCGCAGAGCCAGAGGTCATCGCCTCAGCCGCCGCCGCCGTCGATTGAAGGCGAAGCTGCCGCCGTTTCCTTCCGCCGCCATCGCCGCGTGACTTTGCCGAAAAGGGGCTGTCCAGTCGAAGTCAAAGGAGGGGTGGGTTTCGCCCCGTCCATCACCCGGCCGCCGGAGGATGCCGCCGCTAACCCTGCCATTAGCCGCCAAACGTCGTCACCACCGGGGCTGCGCTTTAGCACCGCCGTTCCTCGTCACCAGTCGCCGTCGATTTTCGGAGAAGGCGGAGAAAGCCGTCGCCTCCGCCGTTGCCAACGCCGGACCGCCGTCGATTCCGGAAAAAGGGGGAGAGGGGCGCAGCCTCGTCGGTTGCTGCCAGGACCACACGCCGCCGTCCGAATGGTCGGCCACTTCGCCTGCCTCCGCCGATTGTTGCGCCGTGCGTCGACTGCCGTGGCCGATTGCTGTTGCCGTTTTCTGATTTTCGGGACAAAGAAAGAGGAGGAAAGAAAGGGACGGGTGGATGAAGGAATTAGAAGGGCTGAGGACTTTTAGTTTAATCCACATTTTCCAAGATATTACAGATTGACCCCAAAATTTTTTGCCACCCTTTTCAATTGACCCCAAAAGTATTCAAATCATTCGATTGAGTTCCAAATTCAGCTCCTCAAACTTATGAAACTTCATTTCAACCAATTTTACTCCACCAGACCATTTAAAGGTAATTCTATATCTACAACACTTAATTTTGTTTTATTCCGCCAGTTAACCCTTAATTTCCGAATTGATGAATGATGTGGGTCAAATAAAACTCAAATGCATTTTAATCCAAATTATTTTTGACTGGCAACTATCCAAGTCCAAATAATACAAAAGTCAACGTTCGAATGTTTTATTTTGTTATGTAGGGCAAAGAATCGAAGATTTACTAAGCATTCACTCATGACATTCATCAAAATCCATTACATTCAAATTACGAGGTAGGGACCACCGACTTGTCTTGTGTTAAATTCTATGTGCTCAAATCTATGTGCAATGTATATCATGAAATTCTATGTTTATAAATTAATATAGCCGTGGACCGCAAAAGTTGTCCGTGACCGGGGAAAAGGGTCATTGGGTTTATCCCAGCGTGCTATATCCAATGATTAAAACCAGAGGCCTTAAGTGCCTATGACCGGGGAAAAGGGTCATCGGGGAAACCCGCCGCGTTTTAGCTGCAGTCAACTGTCTTCTACGTTAAAATTATGAATTATATGGTTAATTGTGCTATTTCTGAGTTGTATAATTTTGCGTGAGATATGTCGGTGTAACTACTGAGCTAGTGGAAAGCTCACCCTATCATTAACAATTTCAGGATGAGGAGACCGAGCAACGAGTGACGTTGGAGGTGGATGATTTACTATGTATAATTTCAATAATTTAAATTATGTCGATTTGACTTCTAGTTCGATATTTTTGATTAGAATTACACGTAATTCTCTTTATCATTGTCTGCGTTTATTTCGAAAGGGTATATATATAAATAGCGCAGCGAAAGCGGGAGCGATAATATATAAATTTTGATATCCCTACTTGTGTTTTTTTAAACTGATATGAGTTTATACTTTGGATATCTCTATTTGTATCCTACTTTTGAGTTATTTATTTATTTTCTTAAATGAGGCCTAAAAGTACCATTTTAAAAAGAGGGCCTAGAAGTTATGATTTCGAGGTGCTGAAAATTATTTTTAAACTTTAAGTCTATATTATACTATATTATAAATTATATTATTTTAAAAGTGGGTCATTTCAAAGTGATTTAAACTCGAGACAATTCTACTTTTATCTATCAATTTAAAACTAATAGAAATTATATTATTTTCTTATTACTATTTCCGCTGCGTAACTCAAAATTTTATAAAATTCTCTGTTTTCTTTTGATTAGAAAAATTGATATGTACGTAACGCCAAGTCTACTTTATTTATTTTAAAATACAAAATACAATTTTGTTTTATCAAAATCGGGGCGTTATAGAGTGGTATCAGAGCCAGCTCGTTTCTGTAGACTCGTTCGTCTTTGTTTTGCAATATTTAAAATATAATAAATAAATAAATAAAAATAGTACTAGTACCATCCACCTTCGTCATATCTCTTTGGTTTCCCAAAGGTATACACAATTCATTACATTACCACATTTCATGTATTGATGATTTCATTATACATATTTCACAAATTTATATCTTTACAAACTTAGTGCACTGTTTATTTGACTTCTACAAATTATGCATTATGTTTATAAAGTGCACAATTGATATTTTCATTTAATGTGGGTCCTGAAACATTATCACCAAAATTCCAGTTTCATGTTAAGTTACATTACAAGATCCAAGATTTCGTATCAAGGGCATTATTTTAAAATTCATTTTTTTTATGTTAAGGGTACACTATTTTAAAAATTCATATTTTATGCCATGGTTGCATGATTTCAAAATCCACATTTGCATGTCATGATCACACAAAAATTTCTTCACATGAATTGTATTCACAAGTCATGCATGATTTTATTTCGTAATGAAATATTTCAAAAGGTGAGTGGTTTATAACATTCGTGATTTTCCATCTCTTTATACCTTGGTTTTAGGTGTTGAACTTCTTTAGACTTTTATTTTACTACGCCAAACACCTTTTGAGAACTCATGTTATATTTTAAATATAACCAAGGTCTTTTGAAAAAAAAAAAAGGTCTTTTCATTTCCGCATTTTATTTTATTTAGCCAAAGAGGAAAGACTACTTCAACTCATTTGAAATCCAAGATATTTAATGTGACTACTTCAATTAATTTGAAGTCCAAGATATGTAATGTGACTATTTTATTTTTCTTTTATTTTAACGCAAAGATCACGTTAAGCTATTTTTTTTAAAACCTTTCAAACAAGTCACAAATTAGTTATTTACAAAATTATCAAGTTCATATGCATCAATGTTTTTAATAAACATTAACATGTCCTTATAGCAAAATCAATTTCACCACAATCCATCTCATCAATTCCTCAATCGCAATAGTAACACCTATCTCAATACATTTCACTTATTTTTCACCAAGAATGTATTTTGTTATTTACCTCATCTTCAATTCCTATTTTTCAATACTTGTTCCTCCTATAATTGCTGCCAACAATTATTATTCGTGAGCCACTTGAGATAATTCTTTTTCTTTTTATATACTTCTATAATTATGTTCGACTCATGTCAAGTGAAACAAGTTCTTTCGAACAAAACTCACCCAAAATCATTACCCTAATGGAAACAAATTCATAACCAATCAATCAACAATCAATGGGAATGGAAGCAAAGAAGGCAAAAGGAGAAGAAAGAGAGAAGGCTATCGAACTTCATCTAGAATTAGAACTCAGTGTCGGGCCATTACAACTTCAAGATCTGTGAAACCCGTTCCATGTCAATCGCATGACATTAAACTCGACAACCATGATTCAAAACCCGATTGTCAATCAAACTAGATTAAGCCATTTCATGCCTTCACCAATCATTTCCGATTCTGATAAGATTCAACTTGAGAAAAAGAACACTCATTATATTTATTTTATTTTATTATTTTTCTTCCATACAATATGTGAACATATTTTTAAAAGAAAATTTTTAAAATTTTATTTTACGCGTCCATTGATTTTCGAGGACGAAAATATTTTAAGGTGAGTGGGATGTAACACCCCAAAAATTACTTTCATTTTAATTGATTTGATAATTTGTGATTTTAAATGTATTTATTTATTTAATTCATTTAATTTCAAAACCACTTAACTCCCATTTAATCAAAATCTTTTCTTCAAAAGAATTGTGATTAAACCTTTTCTTTCAAAAGAATTGTGATATAAACTTTAGGTGACTACCATCATATTATATTTTTTTTTATAATTATTCTATTTATCTTATATCTACATTACATTCCAAGTCATTTTTATTTAATATATTTGAATAGATTTTTGAACTTAGTTCATGTTGAATCATTTTACATATATTTTAATTAAACCTACTTTAAATAGTCCAATGTCCTTTTTTTTTTTTTCTAAAATCTAAATTATATTCTAAATTATTAATGGGCCAAAGATCATTAAATAGTCCAATGTCCCTTTTTTTTTCAAAATCTAAATTATATTCTAAACTATTAATGGGCCAAAGATCATTAAGATTATTGTTAAAGTGTTTTACTTCTTAATCTTGGCCCATTGAGTTTTGGGCATTACAAATTTAAAAGTCTTACTAGAGTCCAATTACATACATCATTCTCTTACCATTCAATTCATCCACATTCATTTTCTTGATTATTGTCCATTCCCACGTCCCCATCTATTTAGCAAGTAATGTGCTTCTTCCTCCTAAATCACAGAATAAGCCCTCAAATCACTCCTTAAAATCAAGCAACAATCAAGCAACATAACMMCMGTTCTTAATCTATGATTTATCTCTAATTACTCTTATACCTTTTTAACCAATCTTATGCAAATCACATAACACTCAAATTATCCTTGCACACAAACGAAAGCAAACAAGTACAATATTAGTCCTGGGGTTCCTAAAGTTTTTCAAACAAAATGACTTCACCATCGGCAACCCTTTCGAAACCGACAACCAATCCCATCGCTACCGTATAGTCCCAGTTCCGACAGCCACCAAAATCTAATAAGCCTCCGATTTCTAATTATATCTATCGCGAACCAACTCACAGCTGAAGCCTAACTGCCTGCAAAATTCCAAGCATCATCTCGGCCAAAACCGACACCACCACCATACCCAACCAGGCAGCACCGAACTGCCACGAGGATGCCCCAGCACCACAATCGGACTGTGCCACTTTCCGCTTATTTTAGCAGCCTAAACAACCACGGTAGCGCCACGCCATGCCGACCACAGTCAGTCTAGGACCGCACCCGCCACGACGTCAAGTCCTAGAGCCCCGCCACGGTTGTTCTTGAGTTGTCGAATCAGCCACGGCCCGATCGCCTCCGTTTTAGTCACCATCTCCGCCACGAAGCCAATCGCCCAATAGCCAAAAATCCACCGCGAGTCGCCACCTTCAGTCAGCCCCAAGAATCTGGCCTCCATGTCGAYGCCAGAGAGGGTGGAGAACCGCTGCTCGTCAACGAGTCGAAGAATAAGAGATTTTTGCGTCGCCTGCACCCCGACCGTCGCCAGAAACTCCACAACCAAAACCTGCCATCTACCCTCGTGGGTTGCTGTCACGTCGCTTGCCGAACTACCGTAGCCGATTTCCAATTCACCGGGTCGCCGACGGAGGAGATGGATTCGCCCGATCGGACCCGAGCCCAGCCGCTGGCCGCCGTCGTTTCACCTGCCGCCACTGCAGGATGTCGCCAATTTATGACGAACATCGTCGATCGATGCCGCCTTCCATCGACGCTATCCAAGTCACGGCCCAATCGAGACCCGACTGTGCCCGAGCCCAGTCGAGCCGTATCGCTGTCGCCCATGTCGCCGATTTCCGACCGCCGCCGTTTCGCCGAATCACCACCACTCCAGGCCGAAAAACCAAACCAACCGAAACCAACCCAAAACCAACGTCATCCATCGCCACCCCCAAACCATTGCCGTCCAACAATAACCAGCCCGATCGAGACCCGGAAACCACCCCCGGCCACCATCAAACCCATACGCCAACCCACGACCCCAGCCCTTCGCCGCTACGCCGATGCCCGGTGCCGCTAATTTTCTGGTCCGCCACGCCACCCATCGAGGCCGCCTCACAACCTCCATCGCGTTTGTCGCCGTAGCCGCCGTTCGCTGGAATTGGAGGAGATGGGCCGGCCGATTTCTGGTTTTGGGGAAGGAAGAAGTGTGGCGGCCGATTCTGATTTCGAAGAAGGCGGAGAAATCGCCTGCCGATTGGAGCGTCGCCACCGCTCGGAACCGAAAGCGCTGCACCGATTGCCAACCGCCGCTATGGGTCGCCGTCGCCGCCGCCTTGTCTGTCCACCGGGCCGCTGCCGTAAAGGATCAAAGGAGGTGGAGGGCCGATCTCTGAAATCGGAAGAAGAAGGATGACAAGAAAGAGACGGGCCGAATGTAATTTGGGGCCAAGGAGGGTTTTATTTTCTCCATTTCCAAGTTATTGCAAATGACCCAGAATCTTTGCCACCCTTTTCAATTGACCCCAAAAGTATTCAAATCATTCGATTGAGTTCCAAATTCAGTTCCTCAAACTTATGAAACTTCATTTCAACCAATTTTACTCCACCATTTAAAGGTAATTCTATATCTACACCTTAATTTTGTTTTATTCCGCCAGTTAACCCTTAATTTCTGAATTGATGATGATGGTGGTCAAATAAACTCAAATGCAGTTTAATCCAATTATTTTTGACTGCAACTATCCAAGTCCAAATATACAAAAGTCACGTTCGAATGTTTTATTTTGTTATGTAGGCAAAGAATCGAAGATTTACTAAGCCTTAACTCATGACATTCATCAAAATCCATTACATTCAAATTACGAGGTAGGGACCACCGACTTGTCTTGTGTTAAATTCTATGTGCTCAAATCTACTTGCAATGTATATCATGAAATTCTATGTTTATAAATTAATATAGCCGTGGACCGCAAAAGTTGTCCGTGACCGGGGAAAAGGGTCATTGGGTTTATCCCARCGTGCTATATCCAATGATTAAAACCAGAGGCCTTAAGTGCCTATGACCGGGGAAAAGGGTCATCGGGGAAACCCGCCGCGTTTTAGCTGCAGTCAACTGTCTTCTACGTTAAAATTATGAATTATATGGTTAATTGTGCTATTTTTGAGTTGTATAATTTTGCGTGAGATATGTCGGTGTAACTACTGAGCTAGTGGAAAGCTCACCATATCATTAACAATTTCAGGATGAGGAGACCGAGCAACGAGTGACGTTGGAGGTGAATGATTTACTATGTATAATTTCAATAATTTAAATTATGTCGATTTGACTTCTAGTTCGATACTTTTGATTAGAATTACACGTAATTCTCTTTATCATTGCCTGCATTTATTTCGAAAGGGTATATATATAAATAGCGCAGCGAAAGCGGGAGCGACAATATATAAATTTTGATATCCCTACTTGTGTTTTTTTAAAGTGATATGAGTTTATACTTTGGATATCTCTATTTGTATCCTAATTTTGAGTTATTTATTTATTTTTTTTAAATGAGGCCTAAAAGTACCATTTTAAAAAGAGGGCCTAGAAGTTATGATTTCGAGGTGTTGAAAATTATTTTTAAACTTTAAGTCTATATTATACTATATTATATATTATATTATTTTAAAAGTGGGTCATTGCAAAGTGATTTAAACTCGAGACAATTCTACTTTTATCTATCAATTTAAAACTAATAGAAATTATATTATTTTCTTATTACTATTTTCGCTGCGTAACTCAAAGTTTTATAAAATTCTCTATTTTCTTTTGATTAGAAAAATTAATATGTACGTAACGCCAAGTCTACTTTATTTATTTTAAAATACAAAATACAATTTTGTTTTATCAAAATCGGTGCGTTACATATAGACATATAAATACGAGATTTTTGAGATGCAAGAATTTTAAAAAACTGGCACGACATGTTGTGCCTATTGGTATTTAAGTTATAGGAGCGACACAGAGTCGTTCCTATAGAGATACAGGCAGATGTCAATAAGAACGACAATCCTGGAACGACTTTTCGTTCCTATAGACCAAAAGTAAAGACAACATGTATAGGAACGACTTTTATCCATGACTTTTATTCTTGCAGTTGGTCTCATTTGTTGTAGTATGCTTCCGTAAAAACAACTATGTATAAGATCTAACTGAACTTTTTAATGTGACAAAGACTTTCAAAAATTTCAAACTTGATTGGGAACCATGTGCTGTCAAGTCCCTTTTGTTGACTCGGGGTTTTTGCTCTATTTCAACTTTGGTTCCATAAAATATCTTATTTTTTTAATTATTTGATTAATTCTCCTTTAATGAATACTTGGATTTTAATTTCTGGACCATATATATGGAGGAGGAGTTAGTAAATCTATTTGGTCTAGGTTAGAGTTCTCAAGTTCGCTAATCCAGAGAATCACAGAGTATTCAACCTACGTATCGAATGACCAAAAAAAATTATTTGAAGTGGTCTCAACTTGTCCGTATCATAAAGGGTAAAGGAAAACTTAGTCACTTGACTGGTACTGGGTTCAAAGAAGGAGATTAAGACTTTGTAGCATGGGATGAGGAAGATTCGATGATTATGGTTTGGTTATGTAACTTTGTGATTCCAAAAACAAGTGATACTTTTATGTTTCTCAGCATAGTGAAGGAGATTTGGGATGCAATAGAGCAGACTTATTCCAAAGAGAAATATGCTGCCCATGTGTATGTTGTGAAGGTAAAAATAGTGGCCAGCAAAGTAGGGAAACAAACTTGTTACTGAATATTACAATCAATTAAAATCTCTTTGGATGGAGCTAGATCATTACAGGGTGATTAAAACCAAGTGTTCCACGTATGCTGCTATGCTCATGGATTTTATTAAGCAAGATAGAGTTTATGATTTTCATGTTGGATTAAATACCGAGTTTGATCAAGTCAGGATCCAAATCCTTGGAAAACAAGAAGTTCCATGCTTCAATGAAGTAGTGGCTACTGTACAAAGTGAAGAATGCAGGACAAATATAATGCTGGAGTCTTCATATTTTGAAAATTCAGACATGGTTACTAAATCAAAACAACCAGGCCATCTAATGTAGAGAACAAAGGGGACTTCTGATGCTGTTGGGAAATTTATTTATGGGAATTTCCTTATTTTTTTTATTTGCCTTTCTTGGTCACAAAATAAATTAGGACTCTAGACTTTGTCTCCTAGATTGTATTTAGGACTTCCTAGATTATGTTTAGCATTTGTTTTACTTGTTTACCAAGTCTAGGATTCTAGAATTGTCTATTTAAGACAAGAGAAGACAAAGACTTGCACACGGTTTTTAGATGCAAGAGTTGAAGAAGCAGGCGACGCAAACAGCAAGGAAGAACACAAGCAAGATAACTACTTGGAGCCACTGTTCGAGATCGAGAAGGTCTTCAAAGTTGCGTGACCAACGGAGGAGATCTTTCATCAAGGCGACAAGTATTTAGTATCATATGTTTGATACTTTAGTTTTCATATATTACTTCTTTATCTTTTTGTATTGATCGTGAACAAAGAAAGTAATATAGTTTTCGGGTTTGTACACCCAAGTTCACAAGTACTTTTACTTGTGAACTGAATTTAAATTGCTGTGTTCTTGAGTTTAAATCTCCGCTGCATATTTTAGTTAAACTCTGGTTGATGTTGATTTTAGTGTTGGTTAACATTGAAAACAACATCATCTACTGATACTTATTTTCAAAACCATTGACCTACAAATTAACAATTGCATCTAGAGCGGGTTACTCGACGTACTAAGTTTACTGATCCTTATTGTGTAAGATGCTATGGATACTCTGAGGAAGAAGAGCTTGATTACTACAGAGTACACAGAAGATGACGATGAGGTTGATGAATGTCTTGACGAGTACGAGAAGCTGAGCAATGCGTATGAACAATTATTTGTTAGTTGGGGAAAATAAGTACTCAAAGTCAAGGATCTTAGAATCGAGGTGGACAAATTGACTAAGAAAAAGGATGATCAACTGAATATAATTGTCGGATTGGAGTCGTCACTCACCAAAAAGAATGCTGAGCTAGAACGAGTGAATGCTGAATTGAAGAAGGTCCAAGAAACCCTCACAAACCTCAACAAGGGCAAGGCCAAGCTGGATGAAATTCTGGAATCGAGTATCCCGGATTATTTAAAACACGGAATTGGATACAAACTTGTTCAAAATCCAGATTCAAGTCAAAAGATGAAGTCGACCAAATGCCGCAAAAGGAGAAGAAGACAATATGTGTGCCATCACTGTGGTGAACCTAGGCACATTCGACCATACTGCTGAAAGCTTATTGGAAAACAAACTCATTTTAAAAGGTTGAAGCTGACTGCTGAGTTCCGTGATGGTTTCCGTGACGATTTCCGTTTTCCTAACACCAGGTTCAAACAGGTATGGGTCAAAAAGAACGAGATCAAATGCAACATGATTTATTCCTCTCTGAAGTCTCACATCCCTGGAGCCTGGTATTTTGATAGTGGATGCTCTAAGCATATGACCGGATCGAAAGTCCTCCTTTCGAATATTGTTAAATTTCAAGGAGGAAAAGTGAAGTATGGTGGAGGTGCACATGGCCAAATTATAGGCCAAGGAACTCTTCATGTCCCTGGTATTGCAAAACTTGAGAATGTGTTGCTAGTGGAAGGTTTAACGGCGAGCTTGATAAGCATAAGCCAACTGTGCGATGGTGGTTTTCATGTCAAGTTCACCCATGAAAAAGTGAAGTCTTTGATGAAGGCAATGCATGTATCCTTACTAAACATAGGGCCTCCGACAATTGCTACAAAATCAAAGGTGTAGAAACTGAAGATGCAGGTAGTGACGGTATTGATGACATGTCACCAGACTTAACACCAACTCAGGCTGCTCCAGAATCAGACTCGGATTCAGATGAGACGTTTGCTCCTGTAGCTCGCATTGAATCGATGGTAAAGTTTGTTTGCTTGTCTACTAACTGTTCTCTTTTTTGAGAATCTTTGTTTCTTACCAAAACAGAGCCCAAGCGTGTAGAGGATGCTCTTAAAGCCGAGTATATTGCAGCTGGAAGTGCTTGTACACAGTTATTGTGGATGAGCCAAATGATAGAGGACTACGGTCTACATAGTAGAATATTGATTGTGCTTTGTGATAAATCTAGTGCCATTTATATCTCGAAAAATCCAGTCCAGCACTCTCGAGTCAAACACATTGATATAAGGTACCACTTTATTCGAGACTTGGTTGAGAGGAAGATTTTTAGTCTTGAGCATATAGGAACAGACAATCAGCTTGCTGACATCTTCACAAAGGCATTAGATTTAGAGACCTTCTCTTGTTTGAGAAGAGATCTCCGTATGTGCATTGTTTAAGTCGATGTTGGTTTTGATGCCGTGATGCCCAATTCTATCACCAGTCACAACATCTGTATAGTTTGCATGCATTTTTTGCTTTCTTTTCCATACATAATCTGAATGCATTGGGTTTGGTTGAAAGTGCAATAAGGTCATGTGTTGTAATAAAAATGGTGACAAAAAGACTAACCTCTTCAATTAGGTGATTGTGAAGCTTTCCTGCAGAAACTGGTTTTCTCCCAGGTCCAAAAACAAGAGGTGTTAACAGCAATTGCTGAAGATAAGTTATTTCTCTTCAAATCAATAAAAGAATGAAGAAAATCTGGATTGCAAAAGGGCCCAATCTTTAAATTTCACCTCATTGAGAGATGTTGGCGTAGTCATTAACTTGGGTTAAGGGGTCTGTTTTCATTGACTTCACCTAAAGTAATATTGGTTATAATGTCACCAATCATGAAAAGCAACACTGATCAAGTCACTAAAACCATAAATTATATTTTTAACCTTTTTAGGTCATGATGTTTAGGCATCAATTAGGACATTCATACTTTGTGAAGTTGCCTAATTGTTGTGTGTTCTGTTGCTTGCACTTGTGTCTTTCCTGAATTCTCTTAATCTTATTTTGAATCTTGCTAAACAAGTGTTTAAGTGGTGTTATAATCGAAGGATTGGACAGGTAATAAGGGGTTGATTTGGTGAATGAAAAAGTACTTTGCAAATAATTTGTTCAACTATGGTGATGGTTTATAAAAATCTAGCTCTATCTCGGTTTTATATGTAATTGTGATTTGTGATTTTAATTTCAAAAAGGAGATAGCGATTTAATTAAGCCTTGAGTTTGTGTAACCTGTTTTTAGGAAGTGAAATCATGTGTTATTTTGGAGAAATAGTAAGCTTGTTTTTAAGGAAAGAAAAACCTTGTGTCTAAAAAGAACTAGTGGGAATAGTGGCGGGTTATTTATTCACTTTACCTTTTTCATCCCCTTTCTTTTTTTCTACTGATTACGAGTTTTCAATATTGGAAAAGTTAGGATTTTTACATTTCTTTCTCCAAACTTTACTGCCTACGACACTCGATTTTGTGTTTGTGGTTGCTTCCAATTCTCTTGCAGGATGTCGAACACTCCATCGCCCAGCAAAGTCACTGTTATCCAAGTCATCTACTCCTCACTAGAAACAGACGGTGCGTCTGGCTGATAAGAAAAAACCCCCCATTCCAGTCCAAGAAGAAAAGTTCAAAAGCTGCCCAGAAAGTCGATGTTGGCTCAGGTGTTTCATCAACAAACCTGACATCACTTACTGTTGCTCCAATCTCATCTCATAGCTCCAATTCTGATGACTCTGATGAAGATGCATGTAAAGATATTGAGACTGAAGACATGGACCCAGTCTCCATGAAATTCTTGACTACTGAAGCTGAGGAGCTGTTTTCAGAATATACTTCTCATGTTGGTTCTTGTAATGGTAACACCAGTCCTAACACCGTTCAATTTACTCCTCCAGTTGTGTAGGCTCACATTTTTTAACTCCAGGTGCTTCGTGAATCATTTGTTGAGGCTCTTTTGCTTTTAGAACAAAAAAGGGGAGAAGATGTAGGAGACGCGGATGAGGTTCGAGCCATTGATTGATTTGTGGTTTGTGTGTTCTAAACAATGAGTATTTGTTTAGGGGGAGTTTTAATTTAGGGGGAGTTCTTAGTCCTTTGAACTTTTATTGCGCGTCTAGGTTATTTTGTCCAGAAAGGCAAAAGGGGGAGATTGTTGGGAAATTTATTTATGGGAATTTCCTTATTTTGTTATTTGGTTTTCGTGGGCACAAAATAAATTAGGACTCTAGATTTTGTTTCCTAGATTGTATTTAGGACTTTATTTAGTTTTTAAGATTATGTTTAGGATTTGTTTTACTTGTTTACCAAGTCTAGGATTCTAGTATTGTTTATTTAAGACAAGAGTAGACAAAGACTTGCACATGGTTTTTAGACGCAAGAGTTGAAGAAGCAGGGAAGAACACAAGCAAGATAACTACTTGGAGCCACCGTCCGAGATCGAGAAGGTCTTCGAAGTTGCGTAACCAACGAAGGAGATCTTTCATCAAGGCGACAAGTATTTAGTATCATATGTTTGATACTTTAGTTTTCATATATTACTTCTTATCTTTTTGTATTGATCGAACAGAGAAAGTAATATAGTTTTCAGGTTTGTACACCCAAGTTCACAAGTACTTTTACTTGTGAACTAAATTTAAATTGCTGTGTTCTTGAGTTTAAATTTCCGCTGCATATTTTAGTTAAACTCTGGTTGTTGTTGATTTCAGTGTTGGTTAACATTGAAAACAATATCATCTACTGATACTTATTTGCAAAACCATAGACCTACAAATTAACAGGTGCACATATTGTCATAAGTCACAACATACACAAGAGAACTGTTGAAAGCTGTACAGAAAGCTTACCAATTTAGGGTAAGATATGAAAGAGAAGAGAGAGCACCCTGAAGAGATTAAGGGCAGACCTGGTTGGCGGACGACCTCGTTTTGATAAGTATACTCCCTTGGCGACCCCTCAGGGGGAGATCTTGCAAGCGATTGAGAGGCATCCAGATCTTAAATGGCCCAAAACCTATTCCCAGAAGCCGAGAAAGGAAAGGTCTGACCGATTTTGCAGACATCACAATGAGTACGGGCACGACACAGATCAGTGCACTCATTTGAAAGACGAACTGGAAAGGATGGTGCAGGCAGGGCACCTTAAAGAATATGTTCGAATGAGAAGGGAAGAGACCAGGTCTGGTCAGGGAAGCTATAATCGATTTCAGAATAAACGTGATCAGGATAGTGGGCGAAGCGGAAGGCGACAGAATGACCAAGCCCAGGTCATCCGAGGAGAAATTCAAATGATCACTGGAGGTGAGTGGGATGAACATTCCAGGCGTACCCAAAATAGCTATGTTCATGCGGCACGAGACCTGGTGAGGAAGGGAAGAGAAATTGGGCAAGTAGCACCGAACCCAAATGTTTGCTTTGGGTCAGAAGATGAGGACGGGATCTTGGCTCCTCATATGGATGCCTTGATAATCACGGCCACCATAGCTAATTACAATGTTCGATGCATTTTTGTAGACATGGGAAGCTCAGCAGATATCACGTTCTACGATTGCTTTAAGAAGATGGACTTGGATGTGGAGCTGGAAGAAGTCACAACCTCGTTGGTTGGATTTGCAAGGGGTGTGTTGAAACCCCTTGGAGCAGTTAACCTTTTGGTTACGTTAGGGATGAGCCGTTTAGACAGACTAAGACGGTCAGGTTCTTGGTAGTAGACGCAGCCTCCTCCTATAACGTGAGGTTGGGAAGACCTTCCCTAAGAAAATTTCAGGCAGTAGTCTCAATCTACCATATGAAACTGAAATTTCCTGCCCAGGACGGAGTTGGCGAGGCAAGAGGAGATCAATATGCGTCGAGGCAGACGTATGTAGAAAGCATCAGACGAAACGAAGAGGAAAGACAGGCTAAGAGAGCCCGGACGGAAGACAGGCCTAAATCGAATCAGAGAGAGGAGGGATTGATGATGGTAGAGCTAGTTCCAGGGGACGAGAGTCGGGTCCTCCGCGTAGGAACAACTCTCAGTCCAGAAGTCCTGACAGACCTGGTGTCATTATTAAGGGACAGTGCAGATGTGTTTGCCTGGTCTCCCCAAGACCTGGTGGGGATTGATATAGACGTGACTGAACACCACCTCAACATCAGCCCTGGGGTAAAACTTGTCAAACAAAAGATGCGTAATTTTGGGCTAGAGAAGGAAGCCATCATAGAAGCTGAAGTGGAAAAGCTGTTGAAGGCTAAGCACATTCAGAAGATACAATTTCCTGAGTGGCTCTCCAACAATGTGCTGGTCCCGAAAACCCAGGATGATTGGCGCATGTGCATCGACTTTAGAGACCTTAACCGGGCCTGCCCAAAAGACCATTATCCGTTGCTGAGGATAGACCAGCTGGTTGATTCTACTTCAGGCTGCGAACTCCTGAGTATGATGGACGCCTCGCAGGGCTACCACCAGATCCGTTTGGCCAAGGACGACCAAAAGCGAGTTAGTTTTATAACCCCAAAAGGGACATATTATTATGTGGTCATGCCGTTCGGGATTAAGAACGCAGGAGCCACATACCATAGATTGGTGGATAAAATGTTCAAAAACCAGCTGGGAAGGAATATGGAGGTCTACGTCGATGACATGTTAGTAAAGAGTGCGAAGGCGAGCTCGCATGTGGATGACCTGAGAGAGACCTTCGATACCCTGAGAAGATATAGAATGAAGCTCAACCCCAAAAAATGCATGTTCGGAGTACGAGCTGGAAAATTCCTGGGCTATATGGTGACAGAAAGGGTATCGAAGCTAATCCTGAAAAGGTTAGGGCGATTATGGATATGCAGCCTCCAAAAAATGTTAAAGAAATGCAATGCCTGGATGGACGAATAGCGGCCTTGAGCAGGTTTGTCTCGCGCTCGGCTGAGAAGAGCCTTCCATTTTTTCAAGCTTTGAGGAAAAGATCACGATTCCAGTGGGATGATAAATGCCAAGAGGCATTTCAAAAGTTGAAGGAATATTTGGCCAGCATGTCCTTGCTTACAAAACCAGTTTAAGGGGAGCCTCTAATCTTATACTTGTCCGTGGGAAAACAGGCGGTTAGCACGGTCTTGATCAGGGAGGAAGGTAAGATACAGAAACCGGTCTATTACTGGAGCAAGGTCTTGCATGAGTCAGAGTTGAGATATGTAGAATTGGAGCGTTCCATGCTCGCTCTAGTGGGAACTGCCCGTAAGCTACGCCCTTACTTCCTTTCACACAGTGTCATTGTTAGAACTAATCTACCCTTGAAAGCAATTATGGATAAGCCATAGGCTTCGGGACGCCTAGTGAGGTGGATAATCGAACTTAGTGAGTTTGATATTAATTTTGAGGCACGGACAACAATCAAAGCTCAGGCATTGGCTGACTTTATGTAAGAGATGACCTGCCCTCCCGAAGAGGCGAAAGAATGGACAATCTTCACGGACGGCTCTGTAGGAAACCAGGGCTGTGGGGCAGGAATAGTCTTAATAGACCCGGCGGGTGTATCTACCGAGTATGCCATACGTTTGAACTATGCGCTGTCCAATAACGGAGCTGAGTATGAGGCCCTCCTAATTGGAATCCAGATGGCGAGAGATTTAGGGGCAGAGCAGATATATGCTAGGGTGGATTCCCAGCTGGTCTCCAAGCAAATAAGCGGGGATTTTGAAACTAGGGAAGAAAGTATGCAGAAGTACCTAGCTCGGTTTAGGGGGTTGGCTAAGGAGATGAAAGCTCTGACGGTCCTGGAAATCCCCAGGGAAGAGAACGGGAGAGCAGATTATTTGGCTAAGATAGCCAGCTCGGCCGTAGATTGTCAGGAAAGGACAATTACACTGTTAAGGGCGGATATGGAATTTGGCACAGACCAGGTCTGTTCAGTAAACGAAAAAGAAGATTGGCGTTATCCTATCAGCATATATCTGGAAAAGGGAGTACTGCCAGAAGACAAGAGAGAATTAGTGAAGGTAAAAACCAGGGCTGCCCGATTTTGCTTGATTAAGGGAGAGCTATTTCGGAGAGGGTTTGGGCAGCCCCTCTTAAGATGCCTAAGTCGAGAAGAAGGAACTCATGTTCTCAGGGAAGTCCATGAGAGATGTTGTGGCAACCATATGGGTGCAAGGGCCCTCTCCAACAAGATCTTGCATGCAGGATATTTCTGGCCACAACTGAGAAAAGAGGCGGAGGATTTTGTGCGTACTTGCAAAAAGTGTTAGAAAAATTCATCCTTGATACACAAGCCCGCGGAAGAGCTCATGACGATGAGCTCTCCCTGTCCTTTTGCCAAATGGGGAATCAGATTGGTTGGTCATTTCCCCATGGCACTTGCCTAAAAGAAGTTCTTAATAGTGGCCATTGATTATTTTAGTAAATGGGCGGAGGCCGAGGCTTTGGCAAAGATCAAAGAAGATGCAGTGATGAAGTTTTTATGGAAAAACATTGTGTGCAGATTTGGCATTCCTCGAATCTTGGTCTCGGATAATGGAACCCAGTTCATGGGTGCCAGAATCAAAGCCTGGTGTGTGAAAATGAAAATTAATCAGAAATTCACGTCTGTCTACCATCCTCAGGCCAACGGTCAAGTTGAAGTGACCAACCGCATACTGGTACAGGGGATCAAGACACGTCTGGAGAAGGCCGGAGGTAGATGGGTCGACGAGCTCAGTCCAACCCTATGGGCGTACAGAACTAATCCTAAGGAGAGCACAGGGGAAACGCCATTTAGCCTAGTTTATGGTATGGATGATGTGGTCCCCGCCGAGATTAGTATAGAAACTCATCGAGTCCAGAAATTCGTTGAGGAACAAAATGAGCTGTTAATTAAGGATGCTCTGGACTTGGTGGAGGAGAAAAGGGACAGAGCTGCTGTCAGAATGGCGCACATCAAGGGGAGAATAAAAGCAATGTACGATAAGTCCGTAATCAAGAGGCATTTTCAGGTTGGAGATCTGGTTTTAAGAAGAGCTGATTAGGGAAAAGTAAAAGGAAAGCTAGATACCGCGTGGCAGGGACCACTTCGAGTCACCCAAGTCTTAGCGGATGGCGCTTATAAGTTGGAAGAGCTGGATGGAGCTGAAACTCCTCGTGCATGGAACATTGCAAACTTACGGAAATTTTATGTATAAATGTAGACTTATAAATATTTTATTAAATGATAATGCAAGTCTATTCCCGTTTTGACACAATTTAAAAGCATCTTCGTTAAGCCAGGATTGGCTAAGGGCGGATGGCCCAATTTCCTGACCTGGCTTTCAGGATTGGCTAAGGGCGGATGCCCCAATTTCCTGACCTGGTTGTCAGTTTAAGCCAGGATTGGCTAAGGGCGGAGGCCCCAAATTCCTGACCTGATTGTCAGTTTAATCTAGGATTGGCTAAGGGCGGATGCCCCAATTTCCTGACCTGGTTGTCAGTTTAAGCCAGGATTGGCTAAGGGCGGATGCCCCAATTTCCTGACCTGATTGTCAGTTTAAGACAGGATTTTCCTGACCTGATTGTCAGTTTAAGCCAGGATTGGCTAAGGGCGGATGCCCCAATTTCCTGACCTGGTTTCCAAAAACATCGGGATGGACTTAAGGTGGCTTCCCATGATATATTCTTACTCATTTAAACAGGTTACGCTAGGCTGCCTAAGTATGCAGACCTGCATTAATGCCTGACCTGATCAACGGCCTGAAACCCAGGAAACGCTTGCCTCGGTTGATCAGCCCCAAGCAAGACCTGAATAAAGGCGGAGGCCTTAGAGGGCAATTCTAATAAACTTGGATTGGTTAGCGCTTGGGAAAACACAATTCGCATGTTTGAACAGAAATGAATCGATTAAAATTTTTTAAGCCCTTATATTTATCATGATATTCTGGCGGATGAAAAATTGCATACAAATAGGCAAGACACCAGGATTGGTTGCCATTTAAAAGCCTTACTTTTCATGACTCTTCGAGGAGAAATTCCAACTAATATATTATGAAGATATTTCATTCATCAAGTTTCTGGGAAAATACAAAAAGCAGATTGCACACACCTTCTACGAAGGTCGGCAATTTTGATTAAAGAATGTAGAAAACAAAAAAAGACGAATACAGGTGTTCATCCACGAGGAGCCCTCCGATCTGAAGCCAGAGCTCGGCGAACACGCCAAAGCTCACGCTCTGTCTCATGAAAATGCTGGCGGTATTTGTCAGCCCGTTCTGAAAGAGCATGAGCCTTGCCGGCGACGACGGTCAAGCGGTTCACCGATTCTGTCAAGTCGGTCCTCTCCTCCTGCAATCGGCGGTTCAGCTGACGCAGCTCGGCCCATTCCCGTTTGTAGTGACGTTTCTTCTGTCTTTTCCTCTCAAGAAGACGGTAGAGGTAGCCAAGCTTTTCTTTGAGCATGGTCAGTTGATCGGAAAGCTTGAATTTTTCGACGATCAAGGAGATGTTTTTCCGCTTCACTAGGTCAAGTTCTTCGAGAAGAGGAGAAGAAGACATTTCAGAAAACTGAAGAAAAATGAGCCATACATACACGTATATAAAGGAATAGTGGCACGTGCCAAGGAATCAGAAAGTGCTAGGGTTTCTGGAAAATCAGGAAACCCTAGGAACTTAAGAGTCATTACAAGACAAAAAAGCATTTCTTATTATCAAGATTATTCAAAGTACAAGTTCAGAGATAGCAAAAAGGCAGACCAGCCACACAGGCAACAACATAGGCCTGCATATAAAAGCAAAACAAAACAAAGCGGCCTAAGTCTCAGCATCTATCTCGGCATCCAGCTCGACCGCTAGCTGTTCCACAGCATCCTCAGACAGGGGGCAAGGAGAAGTCCCACCTGGCAGCTCACCCAGACCTGCAAAGGTTGGGGAGGGAGAAGAATTCGGAGGAGCAACTACAGCAAGAGTCAAGTCTTGCTGAGACTGCCCAGGCTCAAGAGAATGAAGAACAGAGAAGACATGTTCGGCAAACTCTGCAGACCCGACTGTATTGAGGCGATCTTGCTCCGGGACGTAGGTGAATGAGGTGGGCTCAGGCGGATTCTTCAGAGGCTGGCTCCGGTCAAAGGGAGTTACGGGGTTGTCCAGGGCCCATTTGGCCTGCTCGTCCAAGCCAAAGTTATAATAAACCACGGCTTCTGGGAAGATTAAGGCGAAAAGTTCTTTAGATCCCAGAAAGGCCTTCCGAGCCTCCTCCCTGGCGACTTGGACTACCCTGAGACCCCTCTCAGAGTTCAGGAATTCAGTCTCCCATTCACCTCTAGCCTTAACCATGGCCTCATCTGCCAAGCTCCTGGCTTCTGCCAGAGCTTCATCCCGGGCTTCAGAGCGGGCTGTTTTCAGCATTTTCTTCTGAGCCTTCTTCATCCCTGCTACCTCCTCTTCCAGTTTATTTGTCTCAGATGCTTTCTCCTTGGCCAAAGCACGGAGGCGCCGCTCTTTCTCCTCCAAGATTTTGTTCTCCTTCACAGCGTCGAACTAGACCATGGACCGGGTCGCCCTAATGGCCAAGAGAGCCCTCTTGGCCTCAGCCTGGATACAAAAAAGAGTTAGAACGTAAAAACAAAAGGGATGTAAGAGAGGAGAAAGGAGGATATTAAGGGATTTACCCGCACCTCATCTTGACACCACGATTCTAACAGTTCGCGGTCGCTCATCTTCTCCAAAACCTGCATGTCTTCAGGAGCGCATTGACCGCTCACATGTCGAACTGCTACATCACCTGAATAGTTCAGGATGAGCATCCCGTGGGGAGGGCCTGAGCTACGAGTGTCCAGCGTAGCAGGTGTCGTGGCAAGGGGAGCACGCCTTCCCTGGCTGGTTCGAGGTCTCTTAGCCAAAGGAACCTCGTCTTCATCTTCCTCCGCGGATATAGGATTTCTTGTTGGTGAAAGACGTGGAGGAAGTTGAGGGGACTGGGAGCCTTGGATCTGGCGAGAAGAGGAAGACCCCACTTCTCGAACTGGGGGCTCTGCTGCGGTCTCTGTCCCCTTTTTGGATGCGGCCTCGAACATTTGTCGCATCATCCTTTCTGAAAATAAAAATAAGAGATAAGACTTATGAAAATTAAAGTATGGTGAGACAGACCAGGATAAAAAGATTTTTACCAATCTCCTTGGTTAAAGGACCCATCTCTAGCTTTTCATTGAAAAAATCTAGGACGAAGGGAAGAAGGAGTTCAGAAACAATGATAGGATTCTGGTTAAGGGTGGATATGGTTTTTTGGATGCGTGGAGTGTCTGCCTGCCGCAGTCAGATGAGGGTAAGAAGGTAGTTTCTCGATGGGCTTGGGGTCAAAACCCCATTCCCCACCACAGTGTACGAAAAGGGATTTTTTCCTCCAATCTTTGTTAGAGGTAGGGAGCTTGTGTGTGAAATGGACCCCAGGTCTGGCTGTGAGATAGAAACATCCTTGGAAAGAACTCTTTGCTTGGAAGAGCTGGTAGAAGATAAGAGCTGTTGGGTCTAGACCAGCGTAGCGCATGGCCAGATTATAGCATACCATAAGTCTTAAGGAGTTAGGGGTGAACTGGAAGACTGGAATTTTATACATCAGCGATCTCCAGCATCAACGGGTTTACCGGGAGATGTAAACCTGCCTGAAACTGGTCAGCATAGAAGGTCAACCAACCTGCCGGCGCTTGGCAGCCCAGGATACCCGTCGGAGGGCAAAAAGGATTAAAAGGTTCATTAATTTTATACCTACGACGGATCTCCTCCACTGTCCACTTACTAAGGATCGAGGTGACTTTGGGGTGGTCAGGAATCGGCGGAGGGTATTCCAAACCCTTGGAGGAGGAGGTGGTGGCCGCCGTCGTTTGAGAATTAGACGACAATGATGGAGAAACCGCCGCTGCCTCTGGAGCATCAGACATCGAAGATGATGAGACTTCCTCCGCTTCTGAAGCGGCGGATGTAGTAGAGGAAGAGATATCCTCCGCCTCTGGGGTGGTGGACGGTGAAGAAGAAGGGGCCGCCGTCGCCTCTGGAATGGAGAACGACGGAGATGGAGAGACTCTTCCTACCGGAGGAGATGACATTATAAGGGATTAAAAGAGAGAGTCTAAGGAGGTACCTGATCTACAATGGTTGTCGGAGAAACCCAACTGAGAAGAGGTGAATCGGAAAACTCGCGAAATATTAGAGAGGAGAGAGAAGCTCTGGAATTTTTGTAAAAGCGAAATACGAAAAGTGAAAGAAGAAAGAGAGCCCAACAGGAATAAAAGGAAAAATGAATAAATTCAAAAAATGGAAACCAAGAAAAGCGGGATTTGATGGGATTCCCGCATTTAATGTGGACAGATGAAAAGTACCCTAAGTGATGAGCTGGAGTACCAATCGTCCTAGGGTAGGCCATGCGTCGCTGACCTGTCAGCACCTGGAAAGGCGTGTGAGAATAGTAACCGTTCGGGAATGTGGACCGACACCACTAATGCCATCAATTAGATCAGGCTGTTGAACGGATTTCTCGGGATTCGTACCCCAACTGTTTGTTCCCACCGGTGGGTCCTTTCTAATGTGTGTTTGTGTGTAGGTCAGGAAGGAATACCAGTTGCAGGTGGTGTCATATTTTGGGGTGAAACAAAAACCAAAAGAAAATAACTAGCATAAACGAAAAGCAATTATCATGAACGAAACATAAACGGAATCAATAATAAATCTCAACAACTAAGCATGAATTAAATAAACTAAATTAAGTTGAAAGATTACGAATCCAATATCCAACGTAAATAAACTGGTAGCATAAAATAACTCAAGAACAATGAATAAAAACAACTACTTAATCGCATGAATTAATCTAAGAAATCAATTAAAAAGTTTAGAATACTTATTTGAACTAATAAGTGAAGTAGATTCTCCAGCTATTCCGAAGAAAACGCGTAGATCTTGGCCGAAAATCGAATCACGAACTAAAGAACGGAGCTTGGAACTTGTGACTCTTGAATCTTCGATCTTGATCTTCTATTATGATATAGGATGTAAAAGTATGATGTTTTGGTGTCTAAGGGCCGGAAATAGGATTATATGGGTGATATGTGTGTTTTGGGACGGATTTAAGGAGGGGTTTATATAGTTTTCCCATGTCTTGGAGCACAAGTTAGGGCAAAAACACATTTCTGGGCCGGTAACGGTAAGACTTAGCGGTATGAGTTACCGCTAACTATACCGTTAACCCTCTCTGAGTAGTCTCTGTCCGTCCGTAGCGGTAAGAAAGTAATCGTTAAGTATACCGCTAAACCTCTCTGTCGTTTCCTAACGGTGGAACTAGCGGTAAGGGGGTACCGCTAAAGTTACCGTTAGTTTGGTCTAGGAACTCTATGTCCATCTTCAGCGGTAAGGTAATGGTAATGGTAGCGGTAAGGGTTACCGTTAACTCTTGATTTTTGTTACTTCTTCGCCGAAAAGCTCGATTCTCATCTCTTAATCATTGAACTTCGTCTCTTATGCGCTGAACTCTTCCGGTTAGTTAGCTATAAGGTGAGAAATAGAGAATAGTCACCTATTTGCATCAATTTAGATCACAATACGGTAAAATAAGCTGGAAGTATAAAAATATGAAATTAAGCTTAATCTACCCAACTTATACCAAAAACAATAAGAAAAACTAACTAAAATACTAATAACAATAAGGAAAAATATGCGCTAATCAAGTTCGCATGTAGGTTGGTAAGCTAAACCGAGTCAATTCACAAGGAACAACCAATCGGAATCTCAAATGCTCGTTCGATCACAAGTAACATATAAACATGTATAATTAGGGGGGTTTTGTTTGTGTTGTTTATAACTAAGAATTGAAAAGCAATAGTAATTAATTAAAAACTAATTAACTCAAACTAAATATCGTAAACTAATTAACCAACGAGAATTTAAGAGCATAATCAACTAAGATCAATAAACTAAGACTTCATAAGTAAGACAATCATTAGCATAAACGGAATTGAAACTATATCAACAAGCATGAACTTAATTAATCAACGCATTAAAAAGAAGGCGCAAATAATTTCCAATAGCATAAATGAAGAGAAATAACATGAACGGAAATTAAAGTGACTTAAGCAAGGGATGAACCAAGTAATTTAGCATGAAAAAGCATAAACGGAATCAAATATCCAACAACCAAGCATGAGTTGAATTATCGAAATTTAAACGTAAGGTTACGAACTTAATTATCAAGTATCCAAATCTCAACGTCAATAATCCCAAAATCCATATAATAGCAATTATCTATAAGCATGAATTAAATTAACGATTAACTAGAAATCAATAAAAGGGTTTAGGAAACTTATTGGAACTAGGAAAACAGTAAATTCTCCATCTATTCTGTAGAGAAAAGGAAGATCTTGGCCAAAGAACGAGTCGCGTGCTAACGAATGGAGTTTTGGAACTTGCGAACCTTGTATCTTTGATCTTGATCTTCTAGCTTCGTATCGGGCAATGGAAACGAGCCTCCTCTTTGTCTAAGAATCCTAGGTATATCTGTGTGGTGTCTTTCAAGATGGATTAGAAGGGGGGTATTTATAGTTTTTCCAAGTCTTGGAGCACATGTTAGGGTTAAAAACCGATTGTGGGCCCGATAAAGGTGGGCTTAGCAGTAAGAGTTACCACTAACTCCACCGTTAAGTTCTCGCTGAAAGTTTCTGTCCTTCTTCAGTGGTCGTGGTAGCAGCCAGGGACCGTTAAGCTTGCCTCTAAACCCTACCGTCTCTTCCTAACGGTGGGACTAGCGGTCGAGCTACCATTAGGTCCACCGCTAACTTTTCCTGGATCTTCATGTCGCCCCTTAACGGCTGTACTAGTGGTAGTAAGATCGCTAGGGGTTAGCGGTACCGGTAGCGGTAAGAGTTACCGCTAACCTCACCGTTAAGTGGTAAAAATCGCTACTTCTTCGCCGAATAGCTCGTTCTCGTCTCTCGATCATCAAAATCCATCTATTAAGTGCTGATCTCCTCCGATTACTTAGCTATATGGGAAAAAACAGAGAATAATCACCCATTTGCACAAATAACGATCAAAATGTGATAAAATAAGTTGGAGATACGAAAATAAGCTTAATCTATCCGAATTATATCACAATTAAAAATAAAAACTAACTAAAGTACTAATAAAATGAGGGAAAATTCATGTTAATCAGTAGCCTAGAAAAACCATCAAGTACTTATACTTTGGCATTTTCAGGTACACTTCCACTTTCTTTCGGATTTAATTTTTTAAAAACACCATCGCCTTCACTTTGGACCTTAGATTCTGGATCCACTTACCATATCACAAACTCATCCAAACATCTTTCTTCATATTCCCCTTGTCCCAGCAGTACGAAATTTGCTACCGCAGATGGCACACTTATAACTATAGCTGGCACAGTGAACATTGAAATAAATTCATCCATAACCCTTCAAACTGTCCATGTCCTGAAACTGTCCACCAATATTGTTTCCATATAGAAACTTACAAAATACTTATCTTGCAATGTTGTTTTTTTACAATGATTGTTGTCTTTTTCAGAAAAAGGAATCAGGGAAGACGATTGGACATGCTAGAGAAGGGAATGGCTTTTATTACCTTGATGAGCACTTGTCTCACTCATAATTGTCGTAGTGTTTACTCTCTAATAAGGAAAAGATTTTTCTTTTTCACTGTCGGTTAGGGCATCTTTCATTTGAAATAATCAAATTATGATCCCGTCTTTGTTTTCTAGTTTAAGTTATGAGGGTTTTCACTATAATGTGTGTAAAATCTCAAAACACAAGTGTGTACCTTTTCCTTTAAGTAATAAAAGAAGCTCATTTCTCTTTGATCTTATTCACTCTGATGTTTGGGGTCTATCTTCTGTCCCAAATATTTCAGGAGCTAGATGGTTTGTGACCTTTATTGACGATATTACCCGAGTTACTTGGATTTTCATTCTTAAGCACAAGTCTTAAGTGAGCATTATTTTTCAAAATCTTTTGTCGATGATTAAAAATCAGTTTTGTGCAATCATAAAAAGACTTATGTCTGATAATGGGAAGGAGTATTTCAATCATGACATGACTTTTTTATACAAAAAAGAAGGAATAGTTGATGAGTCTTCATGTGTCAAAACACCTCAGCAAAATGGAATTGCCAAAAGAAAAAATGGGCATCTTTTAGATCAAATTCTAGCACTGTTGTTTTAAAGAAATGTTCCAAAAAGTTCTTGTGGAGAAGCGGTTCTTACATCAACCTATCTTATTAATCTATTAACATATAAAGTCTTGGGGTTGAAAAGTCCAATGGATGTTCTTTCTTCATTTTTACCTAATGTGTCCACTACTAATAATTTTACACCACATTGGGTGTGTTTCTTTTGTCCATGTTCATGGTCAAGATAGAAGAAAACTTGATTTTAGAGATCTAAATGAGTTTTTGTTGGGTATTCCTCCACTAAAAAAGGATACAAGTGTTACCACCCACCTTTGAAAAAACATTTTGTGTCTAGGGATGTAACCTTTCAAAAAGAAAATGATTATTTCTCAAATCTTTATCTTTAGGTAGAGGGGTTGAGAGAAGATAAGATTCATCTTGACACTTTCACCACTGCAGAAGAGGGCCACCACGGCGCCTCATCCACGGCGGTTCTGGAAAACCACCGTTAAATATATTTTTACGGCG
>BMAC01000929.1:173220-221120 GCA_014905375.1 Phtheirospermum japonicum
AAAAACCGCCGTAAATGAGATGGCATTTCACGGCGGTTCCATTAGAACAGCCGTAGAATCCACAGTCTGCCATGTCACCGGTCCTCGTCTTGCTTTGTTTCAACCGTTGATCTGTGTCTCATCGGCAGTTCATATCTATCCCCTCTTTTTATTTATTTCTTTTTCCAATTCTTTTTCTTTTTATTTATTTCTTTAATAAAAACCACTTCACTAAATTTCAATTAATTCAGTTCGATTTTCGCAAACAATTTCCTTCTTTTTTTTACAGGGATCTCTTCACGATGGCCTCGTCTCCTCAATTGCTCAGCCCATCCTCCGATAAGCAATTTTGGAGTGCGCTTCGGAGCCGATTCGACACGTTTCTCGAGAATCAAAAGCCGCTCGACCAATCGTTGCCTGCAAAAATGGTGAGAAAACCCTATTTCAATTGTGAGCTGGTTCGTAATTAAAAACCCTAATTTTGATGTCGGGTTTGGGGATTTGATTTTCTTGTTTGTTTGTTTTGGTAGAATCCAGTAGCAATGGACCAGAGGAGGATAACGAAGGAGGATTCAATGCTTTTGCTCAGAGGGTTTGACTCAGTGTCTCAGTCTCTTTCCCAACTTTCTAACAATCTCAAAAATGCTCTTCAGGTGACACGTCTTTCTGTTTTTGGCGTTATTATGTGTGTGTGATAGAGCTCGTTTTAAACTATGTCAATTTTCTTTTTCTAATTTCCTGTTAATCGGTGAATTATTCAACTTGAAGTTGGCAACTTTATCTATAAGTTAGCTAATAGTATGATTTATTTATTTATTTATTTTAATTTTAATTTTAATTCTTGAATGCTTTACAGATTCCAAATATTGGATTTGAGCTGTGTATATATTAGGTGAAACAGGGCTGAGGCGATCATGGTCTTGGATGAGGCGGGCAGATCATTGGAAAGCATCCCGAATGACTTGGCCGCCGCCATTGAAGAAGGTGGGATTCCTGGTTCGATTTTCCGAGCTCGAGAAGTCTCCTTTTATGGGATGGCTGCTCCAATTTGAAGGGTTTAAGGAAAGGCTGCTTGCGGATGATCTTTTTCTGACCCAAGTTGTTATTGAGTGTGGTGTTGGTGTTTTTACCAAGGTTTGTGATCTTTTAAATTTATTCATATGGTCTTAGTCACATTCCGATCCCGAGAATTTTTTGCTTTTAATTTTTGGTCTTAGTGTGGTGCACCCGATTCTCTATATTCCCACGGAAGTAAAATTCATTTATATATTATGACTTTGCTTTTGTGTGTTTGAGTCCAGGGACTGAGATTCTTGTTGATTTCTATTTTGGGTCATTGATGATAACTTTAATATTTCATTTTGTCGATTTGTTTATAGAATTTATCGATGAATTGGCGTAAGATGAAACACTAAAAAAAGGTTAAGGTTGAATGGAAAAAACCATTTGCACTGGGACTTTTACCATGGCGGCAGCCTAATAAATCCCCACGAATAAACTGTGTATTTTTTTAGTAATTTACTGATGATTTTTATGGAAAGAGCATAAGTATCCATTTCATTTTTAGTAAGTAGTTTCATTAGTTTTAGTACTTTATTGGCTGTTTGGTGCCTTTTCTTCTCTCATTTTTTATTTATTTCCTATACATAACTATTATTTAGCTTTTTTCAATCAAATTGTAAATCAATAATGTAATAGTTTAATAGTATTGGGAGTAGATTTTCTTTAGCAAATGACTGTTTTTTATTTATATTATAATTGGGGAGATTTGGTCATGCCTTATTCCGTTTTGTGATTTTGTTTGTATTGTATCTTCATAGATCAACAAGGCTGTACATATTTCAAGGACCATCTGACTTGATGCCTCTAGTAAGTTCCTTTTATTGCAGCTGTGATCTCGGTCAACAAAGGAATGCAAATCAGTAATTACGATGGCAACAGGGGTAGTAATAGAAGTTCGAATGGTAGTTTTAGCAGCAAACTTGTTTTACTGCATTTTACATGTACTTGTTTGTTAACTTTTTAACCCCATGTTAAATGCAGGTGATCTTCATTGGAAAGTAGTGTGTGTTTACATTAACAAAATCGCCCAGGAAAAGCTTTTTTTTGTGTGACTTTTTTTTTCTTGTCCATGATTGAATCATCTAAACCTACTTTGGAGTTCAATAAAATATTCCAATTCTCACTTCATTTCAAAATATCTTATATAGATTCAATAAAATGAATCTTTTCTTTTGGCTTTACCTCGTGATCAACGCTGAAGAATTGCTTTTGCATCACCAGGTGATGCTGAAAATGAAGAGTCTACACGTCGTTGGGACCGTGACGAAAAATAAAAAGAGTAAGTCTTATTTTTGTTTTGATTTATGTCTTTTATCTCATCATGAGAACATATTTGAGATGGTGGTGGGTCTTAACCTTTTATTTGGGGATCTGAGAAAGTTTCAATTATAAAAAAAAAAAAGAGAGAACAAATACATAGAAAAACCTAATATGAATATGTTTTTCACTATTTTGATCTTTTTCGGATGTAGTGTAGGGGTTGACGAAGGATATTCCGGCGTCCTTCAATGCACATGCCTTTAAAGTTGCGGCAACTACATGAAATGGTACTTGTGCTCTTTACATAATTCCAGTTTCTCTATTACAAATGATTTGTTTTCTTATGTTACTTTCTCAAATTTTTCCAATAATCCGTTTCTTTAGGTAATGGCCATTATTGCAGATTTCATGCTTGTCTGGCTACCCGCCCCTACTGTTTCTCTTCGACCATCTCTAGCGATAACAGCTGGCGGTCTCAATAAGTTCTTCTATGGCTGCTCCGATAATGCTTTTCAGTTTTTTTTTCTTTTTTTTAGAATGACTTTATATTTTAGTGGATTATTTAAGCTACACATAGATTGTTACGAAATAACTTTCGGTGATGATGCAGATTGCCTTGGTAGGTACATCCTGTTCATTCCTACAAAGGATAGGAGCTGGTAATCTTTCTTTTTTCCACTTTCCTTCAGATTGACAATCACATAAGACGTCTTGTTATACATTGTTATACATTGCCTTGTAAAACATTGTCTTTGCATTTATCTTGCTGCTGACATTAAATTTGGAGATGACCTTGTTTAATTAATTGATTTGTATAATCCTATTGATAGGTTTGTCTTGTCAAGTGTTTGTTAATTTGATTTGTTCAACTGGTCATTTGTAACATTGCCTAAGGAGGTGAATGGTTTCATTATGCTTGTATTGGGCTCTCCTGAGACAAGATTTAAAGGAAAGTGGTATTTAATTTGTTCTTTTTAAAAAAAAACTACTACTTTCAAGAAGGTATTTTTAAAAATTCGTTCTGGAGAATATACTTTCTAGAAGGTAAATTATGTACACCGTTCTGAAAACAATACTACTAGAAGGTATTTTTAAAAATTCGTTTTGGAAAATATACTTTCTAGAAGGTATTTTCAAAAACCGCCGTAAATGAGATGGCATTTCACGGCGGTTCCACCGCCGTTGTTTTTCCACGGCGGTTCAAAAACCCCCTTCAACAACAACGGTGCCTCTTTCAACGGCGGTTCGAAAACCGCCGTTAAATCCTCTGAAAAATTGCCGTTGTTTGTCTGTTCTGCAGTAGTGTTTTGTCATGCCTAGTCTCGATTCAAATATTCCTTCTGTTCGACCTAGACTTCAATCAAATATTCCTTCTTCAACTGAGATTGGACTTGACATTGCACCTCAAAATGAACCTGAAGTGAATCTGAAGTTGATGTACAATGGAGTAAAAACTTGTTGTTCAAAAGGAAGCAAAAGGTCATTCCCAAATAGACATATGTTTAAGAGTTTAGTTTAACTCATCAGGTAGCAACTTCTGATTTCCCAACTTGACAAGATAACGAAACAGATAAAAATAATCTTGACCTCCCAATTGCCATCTGAAAAGGAACTAGGAAATGTACTAAAAAACCAATGTATCCTCTCTCAACTACGTTTCATTTCAATAATTCTCACCAACCCACAAAACATTTCTTGTAAACCTAAATAATACCTTTATTCCCACTAGTGTTTTTGAGCCCTTATCTGACAAAAGGTGGAAACATGCCATGGATATAGAACTGGAGGCATTGGAGAAAAATAAAATTTGGGAATTAGTTTCTTTACCGGAAGGAAAGAAACCAGTTGGTTGTAAGTGGGTGTATACTGTCAATTATAAAGTTGATGGTTCCATTGAGAGGTACGAATCAAGGTTGGTAGCTAAAGGTTTCGCACAAACCTATGGAATTGACTATTAAGAGACATTTGCTCTCGTGGTAAAGATGAATATAGTATAAGTGATATTATCTCTTGTTGCGAATTATGGCTGGGAATTGCAGCAATTTGATGTGAAAAATGCTTTCTCACACTAAGAGCTTTAGGAGGAGATTTTTATGAAGATAACACCTAGATACTGAAATAACTTTAGTGTCGAATACTGTTTCTAGGCTACGAAGGCATTATAATGGCTGAAATAATATCCCCGAGCATGGTTTAAAATATTCAATAAGGTTATGACAACCTTAGGTTACAAACAAAGTCAAGGAGATCACACGTTGTTCATCAAACACTCGACTTCAGGGGGAGTGATTATGTTGTTGGTTTATGTTGATGACATCATTGTCATCGGAGATGACCGAAAAGAACAACAACACTTGAGTCAATATCTTGCAAAGGAACTTGAGATAAAAACTCTTGGGAGATTGAAGTGTGTTTTAGGAATCGAGGTGGGTCACTCTAAGAAATGCATTTTCATATTTAAAAAAAAAACATCAAAGATTTGCTTATAGAAATTAGAAAAGCTACTTGTAAACCTGTAAGTACATCCATAGAATCGATCATTAAGTTAGGTGATGAAGAGGAGAGTGCAGTGGTGGATAGAGAGATGTACCAGCGTTTGGTTGGTAAGTTAATTTACTCGTCTCATACAAGACTAGACATTTCCTTTGCTATAAGTTTAGTTAGTCAGTTTATGAATTGCCCCAAAGAAGTTCATTTGCAGGATGTTCATAGAATGTTACAGTACATTAAAGGTACTCCAAGAAGAGGAATTTTATATAAAAGAAATGTCTTGAGGCCTACACCGATGTCGATTATGAAGGATCAGTAATTGACAGAAGGTCCACTACTGGATATTATACTTTTCTTGGTGGGGATTTAATAACTTGGAGGAGTAAAAAGCAGAATGTGCTGGCTCATTCTAGCACTGAAGCTGAATTCTGATCTATGGCACAAGTAAATAGTTTTTTCTTATATCCTAAGTAATTTAGTTAGATTAAAGGATCCTTGTGAAGTAGGAATGTGTATTTTCTTAATTATTTTTTCCTTAAAATATTTGGATATTCATTGAGTCTATTTTAATATTTAAGAACTCTACCTAAGAGATAGGGATACACATTTGGGTATAAATAACGTAGTTGCTAGGCTTCATTTTAGAAGTTTCCAAGAGAAAGAATAATAGAGAGTCATTATAGAAGGGCGTGAAGCTGTCGTTCATTGTGCTCGAGTTCTTCAAACTTGTGTTTGATCAATCTTGAAGGTTTTATGGATGAATCTATGCTGATTCACTTGAATGCTAAATCAAGGGTTTTTCATATAATACTATATGATAGATAGTTTTTAATAACTAAAAATGTCAAAATAGTTTTCTAGTAATATCTTTTGGCCTAATGCCACAACCTATGAGTTTATACTCATAGGCAAATTACAATTTCACACTCTTCTTTATTTCTACTGCTTAATTATCTAAATGTTAGTAATGATATTCCAACATCTTCACTAACATTTAGACTATGATATATTCTTCGTTAGTATTTGTGACTTTCAAATCTATTAATTGACATCAAGAGCGGTTACTTGACAATACTAAGTGCTGATATTTTTCTTTTGTTTGTATGTGTAGGAAAGATATGTGATGAATGCCAAAAACCGACCACCAATTCTTGATAGGACTAAATATGCAATTTGGAAACTAATAATGCGTGCATACATCAAAACCATGGGCGAAAGATTATGGTGGGAGAAAGATTATGGCGGGCGATATTGGTTGGTTGGGAAGCTCCTAGGCAGGATGATCCTAATGGTGACATCATTATTAGATATGAGAATGATTGGACAACCAATGGACTTGCCATTTTAAACACAAACACTAAGGCCCTGAGTGATCTACATCTTTGTGGATGTCTCCCTATTTAGAATCTTCTCAAATCTCTTGACTGCAAAAGAAGTATCGGATGCCTTACAACTCTTTTATGAAGGGTCCAAAGGAGTTCAACTAAGAAAACTGAGGATGCTTGAAACTCAATTTGAATTTCTAATAATGGAGAAAAAGTAAACCATTTCTGGATACAGTGCCAAACTCTTGGACATTTTCAATGAATTCCAATCATTAGTCATATCACATGAAGCAGAGACTGCTACGTTGGATGGCGATGGAGTTGCGCTCGTCACAAGAAAATTCAGTGACTTCTAAAGAAAAAGAATAGTTTTAGAAAGCCAATCAACAATGGAATCAAACCCTTCCCTAAACCATCCTCACTAAGAACACTTGGACATTCTCCTCAAAACAAGTTTCAAAGGAAAGATGTGATTCCTACTAGCTCCAAATCTAAGGACTAGAATTAGAATATTTCCAAGTTTTTAGATAATGTCCAATTCCATGATTGTAGTGGTTACGACTATTACAAGTTTGGCAACTTAAAATATAAAAGAAATTTGAATGTTATAAGTGATGGAGAAGATGATGATGAGCTCATTAAGATAGAAGAAGTTGTAGTCAGGACTGCCTGTGATGTCTAGGATGATGATGAAGATGTTACTAACATCTGGTGTTGTTTTGCATGTAATTATGGTGTTTTTATCGTATTTTTAATTAGGGTTTAGTGTCGTTTTTAGTGGTTTTGAGTCAAGTTTTATTAGGTTATTCATTTGTTTTCTCGTCTTGTTGTTTTTTGTGTTTCTTGTTAATTTTGTACTTAATATGGTTAAATGGGTTCAATTAATTTGAGGTTTGGTGAAATTATTCAATTTTTATGTTCAAACTTCTATTTTCATAGGTAAAGGCATTGAGGACCAAAGTTTAAGCCAAGCCGTGCCAAGGCATGCCAAAATTGGTGCCAAGAGCAAGCTCCAAAATGGCAAATATTTTGGAATGTTAGCCAAGGCGTGCGCACCCCCTCCCACCCCCCCCCCCCCCCCCCCCCCCCCCAAATCCGTGCCGGCACCCTTGGCGCAAGAGGGGGCATGCCAGGTACGCCCATTTCAGCACCTAGCCACGCCCAGTGCATGCCCAAGACCGGCGCCCAGGCATGCCTATTTCGGTGCCCAACTCTGTGCCCAAATTCAGGCCTCCTCTCACCTGCCAGCGCCCATACGCGTGCCCAACCCTGTGCCCAACTCCAGCACCCGCCCGCAAGCTAAGCGCTTGGCACCTTGCCTATTTCAGCGCCCATTCCAGCACCAGGCCGTGCAAAAATTAGCGCCCAGGCATCGCCCATCCACGCCAAGGCCAGCGCCCAGCCACGTCTAAAATCGAGCCAAACCTCATGCCAAAGTGTATTTTAGGGTCAAACCTTGGTCAAACCCAGGAAATCAAGCCTTTAAGGCTAATTTGGCACATTTAACCCCAATTAAACCTAGTATAAATAGAACACAACTCTCATTTTGTAAAATATCCATCTCTCATTCTCCCAACTCTTGCTAGGGTTTGGATTTTATTTCTCTCTAGTTCTTAGATTTAATTTCAAACTTTTCCTTGGGTTTGTTAGCTCAAGAAGAATTCAAGTCATCACTTGGACTTTATTTTTGCTATTTCATTCAAGTTTGTTGCTCCTTCCTTAATTCAAGTAAGCTTTTCATTATTTACATGCTTGTTCTTCATTTTATGAAGTTTGCCTTAGGTCTTAGATTAATTGTTACATCTTGTGAATTGGCTATGGGATCTAGGTGAGTGACACACCAAGATCATAGATCAAGTCCTTGATCATTTTTATTTGAGTACTTCATATGCTTTATTTTGGTTTTTATTTTCATGCATAGTTATACGTTGAATCCTACATCTACTATTCGTTTCTTATTATTTTTTGTAAAGATTTAAACTTTCATGTCAACTTTTATTGCTCTTTCTATTGGTGCTTCAATGTTTTTTAAATTTGCATTATTGAAATTTCATGATCATGCATGCATGGTAGTACCCTAGGTTTACATGCTTGTACCTTGTTGTTTCCTTGCATTTTACTTGCTTATTTTCATTATTGCTTGCAATCTCCATCGGGCACATGCACGAGGCATCCTAAAGACTTGCACTTGCAACCTCCATTGGGCACATGCACGAGGCATCCTAAAGACTTGCACTTACTTTCATAGTTAGTCATTTTACTTGCTTTACTTGCTTTAATGGCCTTTAATTTCTTTATTTTCATTTTATTTCCATTTTCTTTCAATTTTCACAAAGCTAAAAACACATTGATATCTATAAAAAATCGAACTCTGATAATATCGAGCCATGAACCTTTTATATTCATCACCACTAAAAATAAACTCTTCAAAATGGCGTCGTTGCGACTCAGATTGGTTAAGGTTTTCGATTTGCTTGTAGTTTCTTTGAGTATTTAGCTTTCTTTTGTTTTTGACATTTTTATTGAGTGTATGCAAGGTCGCCGATCACGTGGGAACGATTTGACTCGTTATACTTCGAACCCCGAGCGTTTAAGGCATTTACGATGTCCTTTACTTACTACTCACGATATGGCGACTAATTTTCCAATTACCGTCCCGTTACCAAACCCCAACGGGAACTCTACACGGGTTAATCCTCAAAGTTCTAGTACTCCCGAGCTCGTGGTTCATGTCGAGTCTTTCTCACCCAATAATAAGCCCACACTTTTGATTTTCCACCCAACGAACCCTACAGACCACGCTCTATGAAATCAAGGGAGTGGTTTTACCAGTCATGGACACGCCATGGGCTAACACCAAGGTACCGCACCCGTTCTTACCTCTTCAAATGTTTTCATTTCCAATCCTTATGGTCATGGAGGTACCATTCCTAACATGATAGGGCATGGTGAAAACCATGTTGGGAATGGGAGAATTATAACAGTTTTGGCAACGTGGGAAGGCATGGTGCAAACCATGTTGCCAATGGTGTTAACGTCATTGGTCAACCCAACGTGGGAGGGCATGTTGTAAACCATGTTGGGTCAAACAGCTTTGTGGGTATGAATAATCCGTATGGAGGTTATGGTGCTTCCAATACTTACCCGAATATGCAAACTTCGACTTTTGGTCGTATGGAAATTATGGTGCGCCTACTCAATCTCCGATCATGCAAACTCCGATTCACGGTCCGTATGGAGTTCCTCCCTCTGACAACTTCAATCATGCTCCGAATGTGAATTTGAATGCTAATGGTGGTGGTCCGGGTTATGGGGGCACCTATAATCATGTTCATGAGGGTACTCCCGATCCATATGCTTTGTTTGGGGAAATGAGTCATAATGCCCAATATGCCCCTCCCGTCCTCGCTATGAAAGAAGTTAGCAAAGCCTTCGTGGGAGCGACTATTTCGTCTTGTGTATCCCTTCCTCCCGAGGTTATGGCTATTGACATTCATTCGCTTGATTTTGCTCGACTTCGGGTATTCCATGGGTTTGCTAAGGAAGATCCTCTTCAATTCCTCTGGCAGTTTATGTGGCAAGTCTCGAGATTTCATCGCCCGAATATGATGAGTTTAGAGCATCTTCGACTCCATTGTTTTTCGTATGCTCTCCAAGATAAGGCATTGTCGTGGTTTATGGGTATTCCCTTCATACATGGGATGAGCTCTCGACAACATTCTTGGATCATTACTATTTCGCGGAGAAGACGGCCGAATTGAGGATTAAGATTATTTCATTTAAACAAATGAAAAATGATCCATTTCACTCCGCTTGGGCTTGTTTCCAAGATCTTATCACGAGTTGTCCACATCATCGTATGCCAAAGGAACTTTTAATCCAAACTTTCTATGAGGCATTGGACCCACAATTCCAATATATGGTGGATACGTTAGTCGGGGGTAATATGAAAGAACAACTTCCTCAAGTGGTTCTCAAGATTTTCACTACTCTTGCCAACAATTCGCAACAAATGTCTTCTCGGGCATTGTATTCTAATACTAATTAAGTGATTGAAACTTCTTCCCCTAAGGATCTTGAGATGGACAAGAAATTCACGGCCTTGGAGGCTCAAATCTCTAAGTTGTCTAGCCCGAGCTCAGATCCCCCGTGTGTGTCGTGTGGAATGACTAGTCATTATTCCACTTATTGTCCGTCGAATCCCTCTTTATATATGTCGATGCCTCAATCAGAGGATTTATGTGGGGTTCAAGGGTATCAAGCGAGACCCAGTATTTCTAAGCCACCTTTTGCTCATCCGCCGAATCACAATCCTACGTATTGCCCGAGTGAACACATACATCCTAATTTTAGTTATGCCAATATAAATGCGGGTTCGTCTCGCCCACCAATACCAGTGAATGCTCCTACTCCACCTTTCGATCCGACTCTCTTAGCCATTATGCAACAATTGCAATCTTTGTCCATTACGGTGGCTTCGTTTGATGCTCGGCTTGATGCTAGGTTCAACACTCTTGAGGCCACAACGAATGGGTTGAACACTAAACTGGGGATATTGGCAAGTGATGTGAATATGCTAAGAATGAGAAAGGAAAATTTCCAAGCCAACCTTCGCAAGCCCATGCGGTCACGATCCTTGAAAGTGATGGGGTGGTTAAAATACGGATGTCCCACCGTTCGATGAGGAGGTGGTCACTATCCCGAGTGTTTTTAATCTTCCCGATTCTACGCCCGTGGGTCCCACTTTAGCAAGGGAACTTCCCTATGGCCTACACAAGTCTTCAAATCCCTACAAGGCACCAATTTCTAAGACCCCCATGCCCTATCCATCCTGGCTACACAGTGCTATGAAGGACGACCAATTTTAAAAGATACATGGTTTATTGTCCAACGTATTAGATGCCATCCAGAATTTGCCCGCTTACACTACGTTCTTCAAGGAGTTTTCTTCTAAAAAGCTTGAGAGAGATATGAACGAGATATTTTATCCATCTAAGGAGACAAGTGTGGTTGGTGACCCTTCTCTCTCGGCTCTTAAGAAGGCGGATCCTGGCTTGTTTTGTATTGATATCAAACTCAGAAATGGAAAAATCATTAATGGCATGCTTTATTCTGGGGCGGGTGTTAATTTGATGTCGTCTTTTATATAAGAACAATTGAATCTTCCTCCTTTACAAGAGACACGCATTTGCTTACAATTGGCCGATCGGTCAATTAGACACCCAAATGGAGTGGTCAAGGATGTTCTTGTTCAAGTCGGAGGGGTCGTGGTTCCGATAGACTTCGTGGTATTGGATGTTGGCATGGTGAATGATGATGGCTCCAGTCACACTATATTGCTAGTCCGCCCATTCATGGCTATAACTCAATGCTTAATAGACATAGGAAAGAAGAATCTTTGTCTGTAGTGGGTGACTTGGTCACATTTTCTATGGCTAACTTGTCATCTATTCCATCAAGCGTCTTTTATGCGGATTGCTTATATGTCAATGTGATTCAAGAATTGGATGACCAAGTTTCTACGGAGGAAGAGAGCAAGGAGGAAGAGTTTGACCCGAGAGCTAGTGTTGAAAATCGTAGTAAGGGGAATAAGCCCTTTGTTCATAATGACGGTTCACTTGTGCTTCGATGTGCTAAGGTATGGTGTGACAAGGTTGTTTATGTGTCGTTAAGGTTAACGATGAACTTTTATAGGGGGGGGGTGGAGATTGTTGACGATGGATTGGAAATGAAACCCATTGAGGGTGTTATTGGTTGGAGTCTCTAAGATAAGGGGCACGATGCAATTGAGGAAATCAATCCAAGTGGGGTGGTGACCTTAATCGACCCCAAGACTTTTTCGAACTTTTGTGTTCCTACTTTATAAATATTTGTCAATTATTCAAAAGCTCGCTCGCAAGAGTACGAGTTCGTATGTAGGTTGGTAAGTTAAACCGAGTTGATCTCTCGGGGAAGACTAGATTCGAAAGTTCATTTTGTGTTTGATTTAACGAATAAGAAAATAAAAATAAAACTATTCTAAACACGTGGACATGGGGGGTTGTTTGAGAGTTATAAGAACTAGAGATTAATTAAACTAAGAGGAATAAATTTTGATTATGAAATTACTTAAGCTATGACCTAATTAATTAAATCTATAATTATTTAAACTAAGAACTAATTATCTAAAACCTAATATTAATTTAACTATGAATTAATTAAAAGACTCCAAAAATAATTTTAAGAAAACTAGGGTTCTAGAGCTTTGATTCGTCTCCACGATTGCTTGGGAAGACCCAATTGATGGTTCACAACGAATCTAGGCTCTAGACCCATTAGATCTAGCTTACGATCATAAACACAATCAACATCTCAATCTCAAAGCAATCAAAAACACAATTCATCATGAAAGCAATAATTATTAATTAAACTAATGAAAAGCATGTAACTAAATTAAAGAGCATAGGAAATAAATACTTACTAATTAAAGAAGAAACTTGCAGCGTTCCAAGCGGAGTCTTGAATCTAAATTATCAAAAATATATATTTTAATCTAAAATCTAAGAATTTAAAACTATAAAATTTAAAGAGAAACTAAGAAATCGACGGGCTCTCGTTGGGGTTGTCAGCCCCTAAGAGGCCTTAAAACCCTATGAATATGATAATGTATGTAAAAATCCGAAATACATAGGGTATTTATAGTTGTGGGAAGTCTTGGGCAGTAAGAAATCCTAAAAACGCATTTTTGGGCAGTCACGTCTATCAGTGCGTCGATCGACGCGTTTAAGATCGATGCGACTAGGAGTTTATGGGCATTGGCGTCAACGGGTGCGTCGTTCGACGCTAACATCTCTCAGCGTCGACACTAGGCACGGCGCGTGGGTCGGCTCAGAAGGTGTGGCTCGCAGCGGTCGACAACGTCGATGGGCAGGCTGGTGCACATCGGTCGATGCTTAATGGGTCGACGCTCACAGAGAGCTGCGTCGATAGTGTGCGTCGATCAATGCCGGAAATCATCGGTCGACACGAGCGACTCTCGGCAGCCAGCGTCGGCAGTATGGGCATGGCTTGGCAGGCAGCGTCAGCAGCGCCCGACAGCTTGTTTCGGCGGTGCTACTATAACGGTTCCAGATGGAAAATTGTTATAGATAATCGGCAGCATCAAATTCTTGCTACTCCTTCTCCGGAAAGATCGATCTTTGTCTCTAGATCATGATACTTCATCCTTTGCGTGCTGAACTCTTCCAGCTACTTAGCTATAAGGTGAAAAACATCAAAACATCACCTAATCGCATCAATCTAGATCAAAAAGCGGTAAAATAGGCTGGAAGTACAAAAATACGAAATTAAGCTTAAACTATCCAACTTATACCAAAAATAAATAGAAAAACGAACTAAAATACTAATAAAAATAAGGACAAATATACGTTAATCAAAATACCCCACGCTTAATTGGTTTGTTCGTCCTCGAACAAACGATAATTTTAAAGAATAACAAGAACGAAAATAAGCTCAAGCAAAGAGTCGTGTCGTGCTACATAGATAATCTTGAAAATATAGATAAATGCAACGCAACCTCAAATGCTCGACCATTATTACATTGCCTCTTCATAAACAATTCATGCATCCTCACGAAGGGTAATATTTAAGTGTACGCTCAAGCACTCATGAATTTTTAATGGGGACGTGTTTACACTCAAATCATCAAAATATAAGCACAATAAGCAAGAACTGAAAACCAAAAACTTCTCCACCGCATTTAAGTGTGTAACCAACAAAGAATCGGAAAAGGTCTTTTCGGGTTGTAATGTAGGCTCTTTGGACGGGTATGGAATATATAAGTCGTGTGGCTAACTCATGATCTAACATGATTAATAACTCACCAAACTATTCTAATCACGAAGCAATGTGCTTCACCTCGCACAAAATAAAACCTCACTAAACACTCATAACGTAGCCTTTATTTTTAGGCTATTTCTCAACTCGCAACTCTAAACCGACTTTTGAACAAACCACTTAAACAACTTAGAAGCTCATGATACGCTTCTTCTTCAACACAACTCTTGCCTCTTAAACATTAGGCTTCATAGTAAAATAAACAATAATAAACAAGCCTTTATTAGCGTAGGCAATGACTTAACACGATTCACCAAGATTCACCATCCCTTTTTTTATTCTTTTTTTTTATCCCCCTTTAATTCTTTTTTATGGGGTCATTTTATTTTCTTTTTCTTATTGAAGGATGGTGATCCTTTATTACAAACTTTTCTCAAAAATCCCTGATAAATACTCCAAAACACAAATAACCAACAAAAATAACTAACTCCTACCCCACGCTTTTAATGGTTGTAGGAGTCAACTCATAAACACTCATGGCTAATGGAAATGGATTATTTGGCTATGATTGGCTCATTCGAAATTTATAGTGGCTAATATATATGGATATGGCCGGAATAAGGTTTTTTTTGTGCCTTAACGTCATGTTCAAAGTTAACTACACACAGCGATTTCAAAGAGATCTCAAAACAGAACTTACTCAAGTACATTCAAAGATGATAAACACTTAGGTTACTCACTCGCTTTTGCATGAGAAGTTTTGAATTGAAGTTGTTTTTAAGGTTTTGCGAAATCGTTTGCGTCCAAATACCATTTTACAATATATAAATAATAATTTTGAGAAATCATGCACTTATGCACGCTAAAAGACAAAAACCTCAAATCAAACTTAATTAACTTCGACAGGCAAGCCATACAAACACAATATCGCGTAGGAATAGTAATTAATCACGTTTAAAATTTAGCACTACAAATCCACAATTTTTTTTTTAAATTTGCACATATTTAAACTATAAATCACACTCAACCATCACCCCCTCAAAAAACTCGGCAATCCTCTGATTGCCATAAATGAGTATAAGAAAATAAAAGCAAGGGAGAAAGGGATTAAGAAAATGTCCCTGAAAATAGTCGAGCTTCTCCAAAAAACTATGTGCAACCATCATTCGCCTCGAATCGCGTGATTGGAAATATCTTCATTAACGATCAAGAAATGCAGCTCAATTTCTTTCACAGTTTTGTAGATTTGACCACACTAGCGGCTGCCTTAGTGGTAAGGACGACCGCTAGGTCAACCGTTAAGTTCTCTGTGCAATGGTAGCGGTCAGTATAACGGTTAGTGCCACCGCTAAGTAAATCGTTAGCCCTTCCCTGTTACTTCCTAACGTCCAGTTTAGCGGTTGAACTCATCGTTAACGCCCGAGTGAGATTGCTAACGGTAATGCTAGCGGTAGGGATTACCACTAAGTCTCCAATTTTGGCGAAATTCTCAATATTTTCTGCCCATCAACACCGCATAAACGTACCACAGCAAATACACAACTAATAAATAAAATAAAAGAAAGAAAATCCAAAAGAAAAGCTAAGGAAAAATAGAAAAAGAAAACAAACACTTGGGTTGCCTCCTAAGAAGCGCTTGTTTAACGTCGAAAGCTCGACGCCCCCTACGAACGATGCTCTCCCGGATCCAAAAATAAGTGACGATCATGCCACGCCTTAGTGTTCTCCAAGAGTAAGTGTAGGTAATTTAAATCATCAAGGCAGGTATGGTAAGCAAGTCGTAGAAAAATAAGAACTTCAACTCGCTTCGGGGGTCGAAAAAGCAAATAATTGATCACTATGAACATATTAAAAATCCATCGGGGCATAGGGCGATCATCATCCTTAGGAAAAATTAAGGAGTTCGTTGAACAAACGGCAAACCCCTCGAACATCCTGAACTCCTTTACTTCATTAATATCCTCCTCAACAATTTGAGAAGTATTTAAATCTATACTCGGGCATAGGGGAGGGGGACTGGAATTTTCTCAACTAACATGTCCACCACCTCCATCTCAATATTGATCAAAGCATCGGGTGACACAGTATGAGGCTCAATAATCTCATCTCCCTCCAATAATTCTTCCACCGCTTCAAAATTAAGATTCCACAACGGTTCGGGTGGAACGAAATGAGGTCTAATAGTCTCGCCTTTTCTAAATTAGGCATTGCAACACCTCCATTCTCATCGTGCTCGAGTAGGCTCGAATCTTCAACGTTGTATTGGTTCTCCAATGGCAACACCTCCTCATCATTATCCATGAAATCCTTAAAAAGCACAAAAGGGGCGATTTCCACCATATCCCAAATCTCATCCTTTGCATAAAAATTGTGAGAACTCGAATTCGTAAGATCCACGATAAGCTCCATCCGCAATTCCTCCAACTTCTCGTCTAATGTTTCATTGATTAGCACAAGGGGATCGATCTCAACCAAATCTTCAATAACTTCTTCCTCATAAATCTCCCCCAAATGATCATTCAAGCTTAAATCCTCAACATCTATGGTGGGCTCAATCACATCAGAAATTGGCAGCCCCGATTTACTTTGAAGTTTATTTCTTTCTTCTTCCCTTCTTGCTATAGAAGCATCGACTTGACGACTTACTTCATTTACATACCTTTCAAGTTCAGAAAGGTTATACATTTGTACCCCATCCCCCTCGTTCGACGATTTTTCAAAAGAAGCTATTATTTGTTCCATACGTTCCATGAATTGTGCAAGGTCTTCTTTCTGCACAGTGGATTGATCAATGTCGCCTTGTTGACAAATGGTCTCAAAAAGGTCATCAACTTGTTCGTCTTGAAAACTCGTGCTCTCAGCTTCATAACCTAGCTGCCTCGCCAAAAATTGATCGTCTGGTTTATATTCTTCATGGCTCGTACAATCTCGGACGGCGACAACTTCCTCCTATGGCTCATCATCAAATGTTACCAAACATTCATGCGTCATATGTCCTCGTCATCCACAATGATCACATATTACATTGGGTACGTAGAACTTCCCCATGAATTTATCGCCTACTTCATACCACGTACACAAAGAATCAGGTTCTAGACTTACAAACCATTTCATTGCTTCTTCCTTCAGCGCAAAAGTGAAGAGTCGCATCTTCACTTGATCCCTTGTAAGCTCGTGAAGGGGAGAACTATCAGTGATGAACTCGTACTTTCGAATGAATTTTAGCGCATCTTCATTCCGACACCCATGGAAAATCGGGAGATTCAATTGGTCGTATTTGTCAGGAAAGTAATTCTTGATTGCGTCACTTAATGGAACAACCGGTCGAGGTGCATGACGCCAATCTAGCGGTGGATCATCGTACGAGTAATACATTTTTATTATTTATTTTTTTAAAAAATTTGGTCGTTGAACCTAGGTTTCGAGAGATGTACCTTGCATACACAACACTCAACGCACAAGATTAAACATACCAGCGGAAATAACAAAAAGAAAAATCATAAATAAAATATTAAAGATAAATGAAACAAATAAAAACATAAATAAGGTTACGAAGAGCAAACACAAAAATCACAACCTTTAGCCATCCCCGGCAACGGCGCCAAAAATTTGATTCGAACTTTTGTGTTCCTACTTTATAAACATTTGTCAATTATTCAAAAGCTCGCTCGCAAGAGTACGAGTTCGCATGTAGGTTGGTAAGTTAAACCGAGTCGATCTCTCGAGGAAGACTAGATTCGGAAGTTCATTTTGTGTTTGATTTAACGAATAAGAAAATAAAAATAAAACTAATCTAAACACGCGTACAAGGGGGGTTTGTTTGAGATTTATAAGAACTAGAGATTAATTAAACTAAGAGCAATAAATTTTGATTATGAAATTACTTAAGCTATGACCTAATTAATTAGATATATAATTATTTAAACTAAGAACTAATTATCTAAAACCTAAGATTAATTTAACTATGAATTAATTAAAAGACTCTGAAAATGTTTTAAGAAAACTAGGGTTCTAGAGCTTTGATTCATCTCCACGATCGCTTGGGAAGACACAATTGATGGTTCACAACGAATCTAGGCTCTAGACCCATTAGATCTAGCCTACGATCATAAACACAATCAACATCTCAATCTCAAAGCAATCAAAATCACAATTCGTCATGAAAGCAATAATTATTAATTAAACTAATGAAAAGCATGTAATTAAATTAAAGAGCATAGGAAATAAATACTTACTAATTAACGAAGAAATTTTCAGCGTTCCAAGCGAAGTCTTGAATCTAAATTATCTATTCTAATCTAAAATCTAAGAATTTAAAACTAAGAAATTTAAAGAGAAACTAAGAAATCGACGGGCTCTCATTGGTGTTGTCAGCCCCTAAGAGGCCTTAAAACCCTAGGAATATGATAATGTATGTAAAAATCCGAAATACATATGGTATTTATAGTTGTGGGAAGTCTTGGGCAGTAAGAAATCCTAAAAATGCATTTCTGGGAGGTCACGTCGATCGGTGCATCGATCGACGCGTTTAGGATCGACGCGATGGAGTGTTTGTGGGCATTGGCGTCAACGGGTGCGTCGGTCGATGCTAACATCTCTCAGCATCGACGCTAGGCGCGGCGTGCGGGTCGGCTCGGAAGGTGTGGCTCGCAGCGGTCGGCAGGGTTGATGGGCAGGCTGGTGCACGTCTGTCGACGCTCATAGAGAGCTGCGTCGATAGTGTGCGTCGATCAGTGCCGGAAAGCGTCGGTCGATGCGGGCGACTCTCGGCAGCCAGCGTCGGCAGTGTGGGCATGGCTCGGCAGGYAGCGTCGGCAGCGCTACTATAACGGTTCCAGATGGAAAACCGTTATAGATAATCGGCATCATCAAATTCTTGCTACCCCTTCACCGGAAAGCTCGATCTTTGTCTCTCGATCATCATACTTCATCCTTTGCGAGCTAAACTCTTCCGTCTACTTATCTATAAGGTGAAAAACATCAAAATATCACCTAATTGCATCAATCTAGATCTAAAAGCGGTAAAATAGTCTAGAAGTACAAATATACAAAATTAAGCTTAAACTATCCAACTTATACCAAAAACAAATATAAAAATGAACTAAAATACTTATAAAAATAAGGACAAATATACTCTAATCAAAGACTCAAGCACGATCCCACGTTGATGGCCATCGAGTCAAGCCTTATCGTCGCGGTCTTCTCTTTCCACCATGATCAAGAAGGGAGTTCTTCAAGCTAGTGACTTAATACAAGCACTTCTTCGGAGGCAACCCATGTTCTTTTCATTTATTTCTTTTATTTTTCTTTCTTACTTTCAATTATATAAAAATCTAAGAACATTCAAAAATTAAAAAAAGAAAAAAAAAATTATTGTGTTGACTTTTGGTTCTTTTTAACCCTTGGTCTTATTTTGATTCTTGTGCATATTTTCTTGTATTTTTTATTTTCTGTGATTTTCTTTTATAGAGTTTTGTTTTCCAACTCCAACCTTGATCGATTAGATAAGCTAGTAGAGTTCATGGAGATAAGAGAAACAATCCATGCTCAATTTTTGCTTGGATTGCTTGGATACTTAAGTGGACCCGACCGAGTTCGACCCAAACTCGCTCGGTTTAGGAAGCTTCTACCTCACCCTCCTTTTACTTTTTTTATTAAAATGCAATGAAGGCATTGCACGGTGTAAGTGTGGGGTGGGTAGGTGGTTAGGGTCCGGGTGTCACAAAGCATGATTTATCTTTCTTAACTCGAGCCTTGGTGAAGTGACGCTGACTGATTGCGCATTTATATGGTTGTGTCATTTTTATGTCTTTATTACTTTGTTGAGCAATCACCATATGCTTGGAAGTCTGAATAGTTTACTTGTCGGGTTTTTGCATGTATATGTCTTCTTGTGTAAGGAGTTGAATTTTTTTGCTTCGTCTAAAACCCGCCTATATATGTATAATCAACATTCACTCGCTAAAAGATTGCAAAGCTCTAAAAGCTCTTTTGATTTTGTTTTCCAAAACTTGGTGCAAACTAGTGAGTAGCCTTGTGTAAATTATCAGCTTTGCTTGCATTTTTATGGAAATTGCATTGAGGAGGCTTGATTTTGCTCGTACATGATTGATTTGGAAATGACCTCGAGGCACATATATCACCCTTATTCCGGCCATATCCAAATATATAAGCTACTTAAATATCCCAAATGAGCCCCCTTGAGCCTATACCCCGTTTCTTGTTAGCCGAGCTCGATTTTAGCTCTTATATCTTCATAAATTGTGAGGTGAGAGTGTATGTTGTTAGTTGACTAGAAATGTGAGTGAATTCCGTTGTGGGTTTCGAGTTTTGAGTTTCTTATACAAAATAAAGAATAAAAAAAACAAAAGAATAACTCCAACACAAATCACGAAAAGTAATAAAGCGAGTGTTCAAGCGAAAATCCCAATTTAAAGGCTAAGTTTAGTAAAAATAAGTGAATTGAAAAGGCTTCTAAGTGTTGTGAAATAAAAGTCGGGAAAGTGAGTTAGTTTACGAAAGGGTTTCGATTGAAAGTTTGGTAATTTGGTAAGGGTGAAGTGATCATAAGCTTCGGGTTTTAGAAGTTAGGGTTTCGTGTGTTTTTTTTTAAACACCTGAGGGGTGGGATTTTATTAAGGGGACGTATTAAAAAACGTCAAGGATTACAAGGAAAATATTGAATGAAACAAAGAAAGAAGCCTATTTTTTAGAGAGATAAAAGATTAACAAAATCCCGAGAAATTAAACTAAACCTCATTTTAACCTAAATGATGGATAACTAAGTTGATCCATCCGACATAAACTTTTACACATTTTTGGTAGATTTTCAGAATTGTAAATAGTATTACGTTGATCCCGACATCCGATATTAGCAAGAAAGTCGGCCGGTTTGTTTCCTTCACGAAGAATGTGTGTCAATTTTGTATTACGGGCCGCTCGAAATTGTTGGATTCTTGAGATTGAATGCTACAAAGCCCAGTGTCCAGATTGGGCCGAGTTGGTTAATATCTGCCGGAGGTCCATTGCATCCAGCTCGATCCAGACTGGGTATGTTGGTAATTCTTTGAACATTTCCATACCAAAAGCTAAGGATTGGGCTTCAGCTTCCATGCTGTTTTCTGCTTGGAAAAAAATGGAGAAAGCCTTAATGACTTCTCCATCTGGTCCCCGAATAATTCCACCATCCCGGCCTGATTTCCATGAACTGAGCCATTTGTATTGATTTTAAACCAACCAATCCTTGGCTTGATCCACCGCACCATGATCAGATTTGGCTGTGTCTTTTGATTAGAGACCTGCACATTAAATACCTGGGCCATCAATTTAATTCCCTTCCAAACACCAGGTTCCAGCCGGTTAGCAAGGTTAAAAATGTAGTTGTAAATTTTCCCTTTGAATTTTTCAAAATTGAATTTTAAGTCCCTGTACTTTGAGTATTTCTGGCAGTCTAGATAAACCATAAGGCCAGACATTATATTAATACACTCAAATGTGATGTGTGTGTATGTGAGAAAGAGTTTGTCCAGAATTGTATAAGTAATCTCACATTTTTTGTTTGAGGTTTCTCCAAATTCAAAAGATTTCCAAAGTGATCCCAAATTCTTGAACTAACATCATTTTCAAAAAATAGATGTTCTAAATTTTCAGATTTAAAATCAGAATAAGCTGGAGAATTAAGAGTACCTGCATAGTTACCACAACAGTGACACCTTGAAGCAAAATGTATCCCCCTTTGTTGCAGTTTTGAATCCACATAGATCCTCCCATGCACCAATCTCCAAATGAATACATAGGTTGTTGGTGTAATGTACTTATTCCAAAAGTATCCAAAAATTCTTTGTTTAACATGTGGTTCAACCAAGTAATTCCAGCCAGATGCAGTGGTGAACATGCCATTAGAGGAAGCTTTCCAAATCATCTTATCCATTTGACCATGGTTGATAGGTATAGCACAAATTGAATGTGCAATATTAATGGGAAGTTCTTTGCATAATTTTTGAAGGTTCTAGGTGCCATCTGTCCATAAACTGTTGACTTTTCTTTCACTCTTTCGGTCATGAATAACAGGAATAATGTTGACTAAAGGAGTTTCCCCCACCCAATGTTCATGCCAAAAGCTGATATTACCAGTACCAATGGTTCAGAAAATTTGATTCTGTGCTTTTTCTCTGATTTTGCAAATTCTTTTCCAGCAAGTGCTATTATGGACAGATAATTATTTATTTCCAGGATAAGAATTTCCACAGTATTTTTCCCTCAGAAAGTTAGCCCAAAGGGATTTTTGGGATCTGAATCTCCACCAAAGCTTGAAGGAGTAAGCTTTAATGCTATCTGAGAGTTTTCTAAGACCTAGCCCTCCTTCATCAGTGGTTCTACAACACTTATCCCAAGCAATCCAATGATTAGTTCTCCTAGAACCATAGGAGCCCCAGAAGAAATATGTCATGATTTGTTCCAATTGATGAATAATGTTTTCAGGGGGTTTTAGAACAGGAAAGATGTGAACAGTATGAGAAGCTAAAACACTTTTGATAAGAAGAAGTCTACCCCCATGGGATAACAGTCTGTTAGCCCAGCCAGGTATTTTGGCCTGAAGTTTCTGAATAAGAGGGGTGAAAAGATCTCTCTTAAGCCTGCCTTTGTAAAATGGCGCACCCAGATAAGTGATTGGCAAATGAGCAGGATTAAATCCTGTGATGGCTTGGATTTTGGAGATAACTTGAGGTTTACATTTTTGGCTGATGATGAAGGTACTTTTTTGATGGTTGATGGCTTGACCAGAAATGGAGGCATAAGATTTGAGGAATTCCATTAACCATTTCAAGCCTTTTTCCTTCCCATTGGTAAAGATGATTATATCATCAGCATAGAATAGATGAGTGACAGGGCCACCTTTCCCACAGTGATAATACATGCTAGGATGGTCTAAAAAAAGATTATTCAAACCTCTTGAGAGAAAGTCAGCAGCAAGAACAAAGAGGGTTGGAGATAAAGGGTCACCCTGCCTCAGTCCTCTATAGGCTTTGAAAAAAGGAGGAGGTTCTCCATTAATGAGCACAAAAAAGCTGCAATTTTCTATACAGTTTGTAATGTAATCAATCCATCTATTTGGAAAACCCATGATGGATAGAATATGATAAAGAAAGGACCACTAAACCCTATCATAAGCTTTATCCATGTCAAGTTTAAGGGCAATGTTGGCATTGGTTCTGGGTATATCAATAGAATTAATCATCTCTTGTGCCATCAATATGTTTTCCCCAATCCATCTGTCTTTGACAAAACCACTCTGATTAGGTGCAATAAGAAGAGATAAAAGAGGTTCCATTCTGTTATTAAGGATTTTGGAGATGAGTTTGTTGGTAACAATGAAGAGGCTAATTGGTCTGAACTCATTCCAAATAGTAGGATTAAGAACTTTGGGTAAGAGGATAATAGTAGTAGCAGTGAATTTTGGAGGCATTTTTGTTCCATCAGAAAAATCAAACACAACCTCAAAAATATCTTCTTGAACAATGTCCCAACAAATGTGAAAAAAGGAAGCAGGGAAACCATCAGGTCCAGCTACACTATCCCCCCTCATATCAAACATAGCTTCCTTAATATCTTCTTTAGAGGGATGGGCAAAAAGCTTATGGAAATCAAAATCTGAAGGAAGAGATTCCATACCTTCAATCACATTAAAATCCCCACAAATGTGATCATTGGAATACAATTTTTTAAAAAATATGGCCCCAGATTTCTTAATATCCTCAATCTCAGAAAGAAGGTTTCCATTATCATTGATAGAGTGAATTTGAGCTCTACTTCTTTTTTTTTTTTTTGAACAAAAGAATTAAAAAAAAATTGTATTTCTTTCACCCTCAGTTAACCATCTCACAGCAGCTTTTTGTTTCCAGAAAGTTTCTTCACATTTTTCAGCATATGTAAGGTCAGCCACACATTTTTTTAGATAAATTAAATTCCTATCAGAGCCATCTACATCCCAATCACTCTGGGCTTGTGTAACTGCTCTTTCAGCATTTCTAACTAAACTAAAGACATTACCAAAAACATTATGATTCCACCATTGAAGAGTTTTAGAAAGTCTGGAGAGTTTTATGTGAAGGTTGATCATCCCAGTTTCCCCAGTTTTAGGTTGCCAACTCTTACTTACAAGTTCCAGAAAAGCATGATGGTGAGACCACATGATCTGAAACCTGAAAGGGGGTTGACTCCTAGCCCTGGGTCCAAATTTAACAAGGAGAGGAGCATGATCAGACCACACCTTGGATAAATGATGTACAGAGGTAATAGGAAATAAGGAAGCCCATTCAGAAGAATAAAAAATCCTATCCAACCTCTCTTTGAGCCAGGTAAAAGGATCTCCCACATATACCCCATCAATAAGACCGGTTACAGAAACCATTCCAGCAAAATCTATCATGTGATCAACTCTATTGGAAATACCCCCTGAATATCCTCAATATGTAAAGGAGAGTTAAAAAAACCCTCCAATTAACCAAGGACAACCAGAAGAAGCAACAGAAATGTCAATCAATTGATCCCACAAGATTTGCCTAACCATTCTAGTGTGACCAGCATAGATACCAGTAATTAAGAAAGGTTTAGGCCAGAGATTGGAATTAATTTGGCAATGTAAAAATTGACTATGATCCTGAAGGATCTGAATATCAATGTTCTCAGTCACAAAGCACCAGATTTTATTATTAAGATTGGACTTAGCAGAAGTAAACCCTAATCTTCTACAAAAGAATTCAGGTTGGAATTAAACCATGGGTTCAAGAATTACCAGAATTTTGATGTGATGTTGTTTTCAATACTGATAAAGATGCCTTTGAGTAGGAGAGTTGCCAATTCCCCTGGCATTCCAAATTAAGGCTTGTGTAATCATTTGTTGCTAGTAGCTCTGGTGGCTCTAGCTTTTCCAGCCTTATTATTCTTTTTATTTTTGGATGGTTGAATATTGGGCACAAGAAGTGGAGAGCGCTCATTCATCACAAGATCAATTGATTTACCCCTTCTATGTAGGGCATGTTCCTTGAGATCAGCAAGGTCCTCTTCATTGAAGCATTGTGGGATGTTAACCAAAGCAGAACCTTCAACAACTTGGACATCCAAAGTTCCAATGATAACAGTGTGGGTAGCTTCCTCAGGAGGTAGGGGAGCTTCTGCTATATTTTTGGACTTGGAGGCAACCTCGATTGTAGGAGAAGGTACCATATCAACTGGGGTGTTGACKGCAGTGTTAGCTTCAAGAGCCATTATGTTGATTTGGCAATTGACCTCYGAGTTTGAGGTTYYAGAGTTCARTTGAGGSTCAGTTTTAGTATTATGATTCTCTTTTTCTTTCAAATCATTCACTTGATCTTCTTTCTGTTGATCAGTATCACAAGAGGTTGACACCAGAGTATTATCAGGAAGTGGCTTGACCATTAAGTTTTCTTCAGTATCCCTATCAAAATCTTCCTGGATTGAAGTGAACTCTGTAGGCACAGAGTATAAAGTGGAAGCTATGTTTGAGCCCATGTCCACATTAGAACTTTCAATATCTTCAGATAGTACAGAGAACCTGTTGGTATCATTCATATTGCCAGGATTTATATTTTTAATAGGGGACCAATCACAATGCCTTTTGTACTTGGGTTCTCTTATTGATTCTTGGACCTCTTATTTTATATCCAGACTTCAGTTGTGACAGCTTTGCCCTTGTTATTGATTTTGTTTCCCTCATTAGTATGCTGCTTTTCCTTTTCTTCATCCTTTTCTTTTTTCTTCTCATTGACCACATTCTTGGGCTCACTTTCATTGATATAACATGATTCTTTTTCATGCCCTAAATGTTTGCATTCCACACAAAATTTAGGCAGTTTTTCATAAATTATTTTCTGCACAATTTCTTCACCATTAATTCCCAAAAGAATCTTATCCTTCAGGGGGTTAGTTAGATCCAGTTCAATACATGTTCTGGCAAAGGTAGCTCTACTCTTCATTGCTATGCCATTATCAGTTTGGAGTGGCTTACCAATTATACTTGCAATTTGGAACAAATTAGCCTTTTCATACAAGTGAGCAGGAAGTCCAGGAAGTCTAATCCACACTGGCACCACTGATGATTCAGCTCTGACATTAAACCTGGGAGTCCATTTAAACACTCTCATTGGACAGTTTTCAATTTTCCATATAGGTTTCAACCACAGCTTTGAATATGCTAGTTCGGATTTCAGAGTAATTAGTAGTTGTCTTTGATTAAGCATCTTAACATCATATCCGCCTTCCAGTTTCAAGTTACTAAAAAAGGCTCCAATAGCTTGCGGGGATGGTATTGCGTGGGAAAACTTTCCAACTAGAGCCCATCGACGCGGTGCAACTAGTTTTTCAGTGATTTGGTCTGAGAATGTTAGTAGATCAATTACCTGTTTCTGTGTTAGAACACCTAAAGGATCCAAAGTATTTTCATCGAACATCTGGTGGGCATTAGTCAGTTTCTGAGTAATCGCTGAGTAAGATGTTGCAGGATTTTCTGTTACCAAAGGGGGAGGTGCACGGGAGGTATTCTGAGCAGAGTCTTCATTAGCTGTATCCAACGCCGGGGGAGGACACATAGCTTCTTGGTATTTTGCAGTAACCTGCAAATATCTAAAATTCTAAATCAGCTTGATTCAGTTGGAATTGATGATGCAAATGTTGGCGGACAAAGTCGCCAGACCGTTTGTAAACATCAGATACCGATTTTTAGAAGCGGTCAGGCGCTCACCGGTAAAAATCCGGAAAGGGGATCTGACCGTGATTTTGTCCCAAAATGGGAGAAATCGTTTGGAAAAGCGAATATAAAGAGATTGTTAGTTCAAATTAGAAACTAAATTGCAGTTTTTCGAGCTTGGAGATCGATGGTGGACGTCGGAACTCGCTACCAAAAATCGCCTCTCTCTCACGTTTTTCTCATATATGTAGTTAGGGTTTCGTGTGTTATTGACCACGTTTGATAGTGTGTAGCCACTATATTTAAATATTCCATACCTTACCAAAGAGCCAACATTACAACCCGAAATAAAGACCTCTTTCGATTCTTGTTTGATCATGTACAATGGGTGATTTTGAGTTTCCAATTTGTGAAATCTTAACAAGGTGCATGCATTGTCCGACTTGAGTGTATACACGTTCCATATAACAAACACTTTAGTGAATTGAGCGAACACCCTCAAAATTCCATTTGTGAGGAAGTCATCGATTTAGTTTTCATTTGAGAAGGGGTAATACGAGCTATGCTTGGCGATAACGAGTTTATGTTGATAATCTAATCATATTAATTAGGATAAGCACAAGGGCTTTTCTTCTTGCATAATGTTCATTGCATGTACATTATCGATTCTTTTCATTGTTCGGGGATGAACAAACCGATAAGTGCGGGGTAGTTATTTTGCATGTAATTATGGTATTTTTCTCATATTTTTAATTAGGGTTTAGTGTCATTTTTCGTGGTTTTGAGTCAAGTTTTATTAGGTTGTTCGTTTGTTTTCTCATTTTGTTTTTTTTCGTGTTTCTTGTTATATTTATACTTAATATGGTTAAATGGGTTCAATTAATTTGAGGTTTGGTGAAATTCTTGGGTTTTATGTTCAAATTCTATTTTCATAGGTAAAGGTATTGAGGACCAAAGTTCAAGCCAAGCCGTGTCAAGGCATACCAAAATCGATGCCAAGAGCAAGCTCCAAAATGGAAAATATTTTGGAATGTTAGCCAAGGCGTGCCCCCCCCCCCTCCACGCCCAAATCCGCGCCATCACCTTTGGCGCAAGAGGGGGTATGCCAGGCACGCCCATTTTAGCGCCTAGCCATGCCCAGCGCATGCCCAAGACCGGCGCCCAGCTCCGTGCCCAAATTCGTGCCTCCTCTCGCCTGCCAGCGACCATGCGCGCGCGCAGCCCTGCACCCAACTCCAGCGCCTGCCCACAAGCCAAGCGCCTGGCGCCTTGCCCATTTCGGTGCCCATTCCAGCGCCAGGTCTTGCCAACATCGGCGCCTACCCAGTGCCTAGGCAGTGCCCAGCCACGCCTAAAATTGAGCCAAACCTCATGCCAAAGTGTATTTTTGGGTCAAACCCGGGAAATCAAGCCTTTAAGGCTAATTTGGCACATTTAACCCTAATTAAACCTAGTATAAATAGAACACAGCTCTCATTTTGTAAAAGATCCATCTCATTCTCCAAAGTCTTGCTAGGGTTTGGATTTTATTTTCTCTCTAGTTCTTAGATTTAATTTCAAGCTTTTCCTTGGTTTGTAAGCTCAAGAAGAACTCAAGTCATCACTTGGATTTTGTTTTTGCTAATTCATTCAAGTTTGTTGCTCCTTTCTTAATACAAGTAAGCTTTTCATTATTTACATGCATGTTCTTCAATTTCATGCTTGTTCTTCATTTTATGAATTTTGCCTTAGCTCTTAGATTAATTGTTAGATTTGTGAATTGGCTATGGAATCTAGGTGAGTGACACACCAAGATCATAGATCGAGTCCTTGATTGTTTTTATTTTGATTATTTCATATGCTTTATTTTGGGGGTTTTTTCATGCATAGTTTTGTGTTGAATCCTAGATCTACCATTTGCTTCTTGTTATTTTTCGTAAAGATTTAAGCTTTCACATCAACTTTTATTTCTCTTTATGTTGGTGCTTTCAATTTTTGTTAATTTGCATTTTTGGAATTTCATGATCATGCATGCATGGTAGTACCTTAGGTTTACATGCTTATACCTTGTTGTTTCCTTGCATTTCACTTGCTTATTTTCATTATTGCTAGCAATTTCCATTGCGCACACGCACGAGGCATCCTAAAGACTTGCACTTAGTTTCATAGTTAGTCATTTTACTTGCTTTAATTGTTTTAATTGCCTTTAATTTCTTTATTTTCATTTTATTTCCATTGTCTTTCAATTTTCACAAAGCTAAAAACACATTGATATCTATAATCAATCGAACTCCGATAATATCGAGCCATGAACCTTTTATATTCATCACCACTAAAAATCAACTCTTCAGGTGTCTCAACTCCTCTATGATTAAGGACACTGATGATGTTAATGAAGACAAGAAAGACTTTGCTAAATCTTATGAAGAACTTTATGGGAACTAGTCTAAATTAGTCCACAAAGTAAAATTCTCACTAAGGAGAATGAGAGATTAACTCGTGCTGATAAAGAACAATAGGCGATTATTCTTTGACTTGAAACCCTCCTGATAAACGAGAAGAAGTACTGAATATAACGAGGTTAGAGCTCTCAAAGGCTCAATTGATAATGAATAAACTGAATTCTTGAAATACCAAACTTGACGAGATCCTGTCCATTGAACCTCATTCACGAGAGGATTATGATTTAAGGCCTCTGCTTTTGTCAGAGAATGTGACGAATCATCAGAAGGATCTACATGTGAAGAAATCTAAACGATACCATCATAGCTATGTGTGTCATAACTACTCAAAACCTGGATATATTAGACCATTCTCTAGAAAAATAAAGATGGATAAGTCTCTTGTCTATGAAGGTGATACAATATCAGTCAACTTCTACACCAACAATAAAACCAACATTGATCCAAGAACTCAAAAGTTGTGGGTTAGAAAGTCTGAAACCAAGTGAAAAATGATTTATATCTCTTTCAAATCAAATATTGTAAGATCGTGGTATTTTAATAGTGGGTGCTCGCAATACATGAATGGAATACTTGACTACCTTACAGATGTTTTGAATCACAACGGTGGGAAGGTTCAATATGTTGGAGGTACGCATGGACAAATCATTTGGAAAGTCACTCTGAATGTTGAAGGTATGCCTAGGATCCAAAACGTGCTTCTGGTGGAAGGATTAACTGCTAATATTATTAACATCAGTCAACTATGCAATGGTGGTCTACGTGTATAGGTTAATTGAGACTCATGCGAGGTTCTTGATTAGTTTGGTCAATGTATTCTTACTTTGATCTGGACAACGAACAACTGTTACCAAGTGAATAGAAAAATCTTGTGCCAGACTGTTCAATAATCAAAGTTTGAGTTATGGCACAATAGGATGGAACATTTTAATTACAAGATGATGGCAAAACTAGTTAAATCCGATGTTGTTAGAGGCATCCAAAAGTTAGTAATAAAAAATTCATCTATTTATGGTGCGTGTCAGAAAGGGAAACAAACTAGAGTGTCACATCTGGTCCTATTGAGGTAGAAAGTATTGGTGGTAAGAAATATTCATATGTTATTATTGATGATCGATTTGTACATATTTGTGTGTATTTTTCATATGTTTTTGTGTCTCATTTTGTGTGCTTTAGTCGGGATTGAGTCGTATTTTGTCCGATTTTTTCTTATATTGTATTTTCGTAGCCTTTTTCGTCTTTTTAGTATTTTTTGTATTTAGTTTCTTATTTTCATAGATTTTTATGTTATTTTGTCTTTCTTTATTTTTGGACAGTCGAGTGAGCCCAATCACATTCCCGATGATCACAACCATCTCGATTTGACGAAAACACGATCAAGACCCACGAAACACATCTATCAAATAGACATGTGCAAGTCACGGGTTTAGAATACATCTTTTGAGTTTTTTATTTTAGATTTAAAACTCTATAATTTATATAAATATTTTTATATTTATCTTTTAATAAATTCCGTGTAATACACGTGTTAAACCATTGAAATTTTAATAAACTAATTTAATTGTATGGATTTAAAGAGTCTTGGTTCTAGAATTGTCTATTCATATATTTGGTTATGTTAAATAAATTAAATTGAGTCTTTTGATTTGTCTTAGTTAATTAGATGAAGTTAAGGGGTGTATTTTCTTATGTATAAATACTCCAAGTCTTAGAGTCATTTGTATGAAACATGTTCAATTTTATTCATTAAGTAAAAGTGTTTCTTCCACTTTTATATCGTGTGTGTGAGTTTAAGTGTTTATATGCTCTCCATATTCCTAAAAATTTGTATCAGGAGCCATTTGCACTTAAGAGATGAAAGATTTAAGAAAAATGATGAAAGGAACACCATTCAAAGTTCCGTCATTCACCAAAGAAGATTATTATAATTGGTGCATTAAGATGTAAGCCTTGTTAGGAGCCTATGAAGTGTGGGAGTCCATGGAGATAGGTGATGATACAACATATGACGCCAAGAAGAAAGATCAAAAGGCGCTCATACTCATTCATCAAAGTTTGGATGAGAAGTTGTTTAAAAAAGTTACAGTGACAACTACCTCCAAACAAGCATGGGAAATTCTTCAAGTTTCATCTAAAGGTGTAGACAAAGTGAAGAAGGTGCGTCTCCAAACACTTAAGGTTGAATTTGAATCCTTAAATATGAAGGAATCTGAATCAATACTGGATAATATATCAAGAGTCCTGGCAATTAAAATGAAAATATATAGAGAAGACACGAACGATGAACGGATCGCTGGGAAAATTTTGAGATCTTTAGATCAGAAATTCAAAAATCTGGTTGTTTCCATTGAAGATTCCAAAGATTTTGACACCATGACCATTCATGAACTTGTGGGTTCATTACAAGCCCATGAAGAAAGATTGAAGAAGAAGACTCAAGAATCGGTGGAACATGCTTTGAAAGCAAAGTTGTCGTTAAAAGAGAAGGAGACAAAGGCACTTCTCAAAGAGGTCTCGGATGTGGCCGTAACCAAGGGAATTTTTGAGGTCATGGAAGAGGTAGATGCGGATATAATACCTATGCAATCAATGATAATATTTATATATCTGGCGGTAATAACTATGTAATTAAGGAAGAGGCCGCGGACGAGGCAGAGGCCCGAGAGGTGGAGGATACAGGACAAGTCAACAACAGTATGACAAATAAAATGTTGAATGTTATACTTGTCATCGTTTTGTTCACTATTCATGGGAGTGTAAGACTGGTGTTAAAGAGAGAAGCAATCTCATGGATAGTAACGATAAAGAAGATGTGGGTCCCACTTTGCTTCTTACTTGAGAAATAATCAAGATGAGAAAGGGAATCAATGGTAACTTGATTCCGGTGCAAGTAGCCATATTTGTAGGAAAAAGAGATTATTCATGGAATTTGATGAATCAATCGACGACGACATAACTTTTGGAGATTCTTCCAAAGTCCAAGTCAAAGGGAGATGTATGATTTTGATTCGTTCGAAAGACGGAAGCCATTAATTCAATTCGGATATCTTTTTTGTTCCATCCATGAAGAGTAATATTTTGTCTTCGGGACAACTTTTGGAGAAAAATTATGATATTTATTTGAAGAATAAAAGCTTGACGATGAAATATAAAAATTGGTCGATTGATGGCCAAAGTTCCCATGATTAGAAATATATTTTTTTTGTTAAACATTCAAAGTGATGTTCTTGTGTGCTTGAAGTCTTGTTTTAAACATGAGTCGTGGCTATGACATTTGAGGCTTGGACACTTGAATTTTCATGGCCTCAAAATGATGAGCAAATAAAGACTAGTGAAGGGATTGCCTTTCATAAACCATCCCGATCAACTTTGTGAAGGATGTATTATGGTAAACACGCAAGAAAGAGTTTTTTGAAGAGGTCTTTGTCAAGAGATCAACATCCATTGGAAATGATTCACTCGGATGTTTGTTGACTTATCAAACCTCATTCACTTGGAAAGAATAACTATTTTTTTGTTGTTTATTGATGATTATTCTCGAAAGACTTGGGTGTATTTTTTGAAAGGGAAATCAAAAGGTTTTTGAAAATCTTCAAAAATTCAAGGCGATGGTGGAGAAACAAAGTGGCTATCAAATCAAAGCTCTTCGGTCTGATAGAGGTGGCGAATTCACATCAAATGAATTCAATATTTTTTGTGAAAAATAGCATTCATCATCCCATGATGACTCCATATTCACCACAGCAAAATGGAGTAGTTGAGTGGAAGAACCAAACTATCCTTAACATGGTAAGGAGAATGTTGAAAAGCAAGGATATGGCGAAGAAATATTGGGTAGAAGTCGTATCTTGTGCGGTTTACTTGATGTACTGAAGCCATATAAAAAGTGTTCATTGCAAAATTGCTTAAGATTCTTGGAGTGGATACAAACCAATTATTTCACACTTGCAAGTTTTTGGAAGCATAGCCTATACGCATGGTCCAGATTAAAAACAAACGAAGCTTGATGATATAAGTGCAAAGTTTATTTTCATTTGCTATGATCCAAACTCAAAAGGATATAAGTTTTTTAATCTAAACAATGAGAAAGTTGTAATAAGTCGAGACATTGAGTTTGATGAAGAAGGTGTGTGGGAGTTAAAAGACCAAAAGAAAAATGATCTACATAGTCCATTTTTTATGACGAGGAAGAAGTCCCATAAGAACCAAATACACCACAACGATGCCACCACCACAAAATGCTCGTGTTGATGACTCAAGTTCGAGTGAAGGTCCTCAAAGACTTAGAAGCATACTTGACTTGTATGATGCCACCGAAGAAGTAAAGGATTTGAGTAAATTTACTCAATATTGTTTATTTACTAAAACTAAGCAAGTTGAGTGTGATGATGCCACTTGTGATGAGAAATGGTGAAGTTCCATGGATGAAGAAATTAAATCGATCTAGAAGAATGATACGTAGGAGGTTGCATCACTTCCAAGAGGTAAACGTTCGATTTGGGTGCGAAGTGGGTGCATAAAATAAAAAGAAATGCGAAAGGCAAAGTTGAAAAATACAATGCGTTATTGGTAGAGAAAGGCTACAAGCAAAAGATGGGGATAGATTATGATGAGTTTGTTGCACCCGTAGCTCAATCTTGAAACTATTCGGTTGATTATTTGATTTCGGCTCAAAATCATGGGAAAATCAATCAATTGGATGTGAAATTCATTTTCTTGAATGGAGTTTTAGAGGAGGAAGTTTATGTCGATCAACCACTGGGCTATGTCATTGAAGAGCGTGAGAATAAAGTGCTGAAGTTGAAGAAGGCTCTCCATGGCTTGATGGAAGCCCCTCGTGCTTCGAATAGTAGAATTGATAACTGTTAAGAAAATGATATTATCAAATGTCCACATGAACATGCGATTTATGTAAAAAAAGAACAAAAATGGTGATATATTTCTTACAGGTAATAATCTGAAGATGTTCGATGATTTCCAAAGAGACATGACGAAGGAGTTTAGGATGACGGATGTTGGGTTAATATCTTATTATCTTGGCATTAAGGTGAAGCAAAGAGATGATGGAATATTCATTTCTCAAGAAATTTATGCAAAATAAATTCGAGATGGAGAATTGCAAACCGACGAGCTCCCCTGTGAAATATGGAGTTAAATTGTCTTAACATGATGATGGTGAGAAAATCAACCCAACATTCTTTAAAACTTGTTGGAAGCTTGAGGTATTTGACGTGTACGAGACTGAATATTCTTATTAGTGTTGGACATGTGATTCTAAACATGGAAGCTCATTCTACATCACATTTGGCCAAGATAATACTTCGTTACATTAAAGGTACGATTAATCATGGGCCATATTATGATTCATCTCACAATTTTGAGTTTGTTGGATATTGTGATAGTGATTGGGCCGGTGATATTGATACTCAAAAAAGTACAACCGTATTTGTTTTCTTTATGGGGAATACGCATTTACTTGGAATTCAAAGAAACAACATATCGTGACACTTTCTACGTGTGAGGAAAAGTATGATTCAGCGACTTCGTGTGTTTGTCGCTATCTGATTAAGAAGTTTGTTGATGGAACTAAATTTACCACAAGAGGATCCAACGCAGATTTATGTTGATAATAAATTGGCAATTGCATTATCTAGGAATCCGGTGTTTCATGATAGGAGTAAGCATATGATACGAGGTATCTTTTATTAGTAAGTGAAAATCAAAGAGATAAGTGAAGCTTGAGTACACGAAGTCACGAAATTAAATCGCGGATATCATCACGAAGCCTTGAAGTTCGACATTTTCAATAAAATGTGTTTCTCGCTTGGAGTCATGAATCTAGTTTAAGAGGGGTGTTGAACTATTAATAAACTAAATTTATTGTATGGATTTGAAGAGTCTAGGTTTTAGAATTGTCTATTCATGTATTTGGCTATGGTACATGAATTAACTTAAATCTTTTGGTATGTCTTAATTAATTAGATGAAGTTGAAGGGTGTATAGTTTATGTATAAATACCCTAAATCTCAGAGTCATTTGTAAACAATAAGTTCAATTTTATTTATTAAGTAAAAATATTTTCTTCACTTCTATATTGTGTGTTTGAGTTTAAATAAAAATCAACCATGTCCTTATTTATGAACCTATGGATAAATCGACACCATTAATTAAATCATATCAATGGCTAAGATTAATAGACTATGTAGAGTTGAGTTCAAGCATATGGGGATATGATTGTCTTTATTGCTTTGCAATTAATCAATCACTATAATCACGAGATCCCTTTTTATATCATGCAATTATTATTCATCCCTATTTCCTTTTCTATGCTCCACTACAATCGATATTTAATACAAATGGTTCTTCACATTCTTCAGTCGTTTTTGTATTTTGTTGGTTTTGTAATTATGGAATCACCAAGTTAAAATATAATTTTCATCTCTTTTTTTTTTAAATACAAAATTTTTCTAATAAACTTTTGATGGCGTGTGGTGTGTAGATGAGAGGTTTAGGTTATGTTAGTTGTTTTATTCAGATATGGGGGGCATGCATTGAAAAGCTTTTCGTATTAAAGATTTGGTTATGGTGTTATCATTATGGTAGAGATGAATATGTATTAACTAAACTGTTGAAAGCAGACGAGGAATAATAAAAAATTATAGATACATGAGTAATGAAGCACCACTTAATATTTTATGTCCCAAGTATTGTTTTTTTTTTTTTGTTCAAACAATGGGTTTTTTATTACGAAGGGAGTGATGGCAATGGCGTGGTGGTGGTGGGAGACGCTGTTTAGAATTTAATAGCTATAAAACAGTTGGGAAATAGCAACAAAGCATTGTCATCTATGGAAAAAAGCTTTACTGTGCAGCTTTCTCATGCAATAATCTTTTTTGTGTGCAGGCACTAGTAATTGCGGCGATAGCAGTGAGTTTCCGGTCAAGATTTTACCGGAGCTAACAGAGTATTACGTTTCGTCGTGTGAGTTGAGTTACAAGCCATTCGTGGGATAAAACTAGTAGTTTTGTGCATTTATTTTCATATAGCAGATTATATCTTGGCTCTTAGTTACAATATTTGGCGCTTCTATTGTTGAACAAGCTCAGGTTTTAAAAATATTTTTGGATGCTTTTTATATTCTTGATGAATCTTATTTGTTGCTTTGTTCTCATTTTACATATTTAGTTATTATGCTTTTTTTGGGTGTGATTTGTTCGAAGTAATCCATTAGTTGAATATTCTATATTATTCGTGTTCTTTTTACTAATACTATTTTTATGCTCAGATTGCTAGTTTTTGTTATTCTATCACTTTTCAGAATAATTTGTTGTGATTATGTGGAAGTGATTTTGTAGTCTTGGAATAGTTTGTGGTGCTTTATTTGAGCAGTAACACTGCTTTATACAAGTACGATGGGATGCTTTCATATATTTTTTTTAACAGTGTTGTTTCTTTTCCTTATCTTATGTGAGCATTGTATCTTGTGTTTGTTATGTTGGATTTGTTTCAAATGTATGTTTCATCCTGAGTTCTTTTTATTGTTTTTTTTCTTGGATTTTATGTGATGCTCTCACAAAAATATAATGATATTTCTTTAGTGTATTTTATTTTATATACAATTTTTCTGATACATTCATGAAATTGCGCTACTAACAACACTTTTTTTTTCTTTTTTCTTTTTTTTTTTTTTTTTTGAAATTCATCTAAATTAGAATACGATTTGTTGGTAAAAGAAATATAAGAGTGTCTCATAAAACCACTTAAATTTTTCAAGAGATCATTGAATAAGATGTTGGCATATCTTAACCAAGAGTAACTATTTTTTTACAATCTTAGAAATAAATAAGATACATGAATATAACAAAGTTTTTAATTATACAGATTTTGGACGACGGAAGAAAATGAACACTTGGATATTTCATTATACATAATAGATCATAATAGCATCAACATAACACACACGTAACTACCAATTCTCCTTAAAACTTTTCGACTTATCGAATATGAATTTATCCTCCTTGTATTTTTATGATGTTTCGTAAGCATAATGGTATATTCATCCAAACATCTCCGCAATAGATATCAGCAACTGTGTAGAGATCTGTCATATAAGACGCCTATCCTCTTTTGCCCCGAGAACGCCGTTCATCACATGGGAGATAAAAGCTCTATCGCGTCTTCCCTAACACGTCTTACAGATTATATCATCATGTAGAGAAACATGATGATATACAAAAAATACATTTTATATTATTAAAATTGGCTAATGTAAAACTTAAAGCAGTTAACAAATAAGGTATAATTTTACAACATACATAAACAAAATACTTCACTTCAGGTCTTCACCTCAGTCTTCACTTATTCTGGTAAATTGTAATTTCCCAGAACAACATACAAAGCATTAAAAATACATTCTAAAATCAAAATTTGCAAAAGTGTGAGAAATTTGGACAAAGTTAGGTATCAACTTACAACATACAAAAAAATATTGTAATTAATTTTATAATTAAGTTTATAGAGCATTTTTTTACGAAGTAAATCAAAAGAAATGGAATTTAGATTATACTTCAAATAGTCACCAGTTCCACTCCTCTGTTAAAGTTGGATGACAAAGAAAACAAAGAAGCGGGTGAGAAARAGACCAGAGGGATTGGATTTTACCCAACCACAATGTCCGGCTGAATACTGAAGTGAAGACCTGGATTTAAGCCTCTCATCTTTGATCCTTTATGGACTTCATTCTGTAAGGATATTAGGAGAAGAGAGAAGGTAAAAGAGCAGATAGTAAAGCCCCTTAAAAATGCCTGCCCCTATCCGACGGAAGACCTTGGTGTGATCGCTGCAACCGTTCCTTGTTCCCGTCGAAAGTAAGAATTGAGGAGCGATCAACACTGTGTTGTAAGGCCTGTCTCACCCCTTAATAAGGGGAACGATCTCAATAGATCCACAAAATTAGCACCGTTAAACACAAAGAAAGCACCATTGCGCTTATATAGAAGCACCTCCATTTTTTTCATTCTAACATTTAACCATCTATACATATAATACAATATCCACAACATTGTCAAAATGCTCACGAACACTACAGTTATGGATTAGAATCATCCCAATATAAATCATAAGATTTTATAAACAGGAAGCATTTGGACAAAGTGAGGTACTAGTTACAACATGTAAAAACCACTTAAAGAATGTCAATGACAACACTGCAATACACATGAAAAAGCACTTATCTTGGTTAATTGCACTTTCCCAGAAAATAATCCATGAATTAACCTCATCGATAAAGCATTGTATATATCTAAAATTAGATAGGTTTAGAAATTTCTTGCAGGTCGTTCTTCGTTTGGAATTAATAATTGATTGGGAAAAAAAAACATATTATTCAAAGGCACACAGCTGTTAAGATTTTAATTGCAGAGGTTTGGCTTCTAGGGCACATATATTATAAGAAATCAATCATAGTGGAGTTCTAATTCATACTTTTTATTACAATAAACTCATTTTGCCTACGACCGCTAGATTATTTCTGATCATTTCCCACCCCGTCGCGACAAAAAGATTGTTTAATTTTTGCCGCCGTTCGTGAGCATTCGGAGTTGCGGCAATCTTTTTTCCAGGTAATGGAGTTTGGGAGAGAAAGCTTCTGATTGAGAGTTTTTTGGGAAGTGCTAGTATAAATTGCAGAAATCACGGATTAAGGGAAGGTGAGATTTCAAGGATTTTTGATTGGGACTAATTTATCCCGTTAACTACAACATGTGATTTTTGACCTTTTTCCTCAATAAAATTACAATTAATAATAGCCCTAAGCTAATAATAATTATTAATGTGGATTAATTCCTAAATTCACAAATAAGGATGAGTTCCTGTTAAAACCCAACCCTACAATTTCTAACATAAACTAGTACATGATTAAGATAGATTTGTCATTTATGCATGCGCACACAAAGGCAATATTGGGTAAACAGTAATATATTGCGATAATATCGAGAATAATCGGACTAACAGATCTAACGTAATCAAGCAAATATATTATATATAAACATGATAAATATATAATATAATTAAATAACGAGAGGAAAAAAGTTAACCGTCGTGGCGAGCGAACTCTTTCCTTAAGATTCTTATTGCCCCGTACTACGTGCTCACGGTTTGATAGCAATGAACCTCCCAAGAGACAACGACGAACGGAGCTGGACGGAGCAGACAATTCAGTCAACCTGGCGAACGAGAATTGGGCAGACAACTGAGCAACTCCCAAGATACAACGACGCGGAGCTGGACGGAGCAGACAATCCAGTCAACCTGGCGAACGAGAATTGGGCAGACAACTGAGCAAAACCCTAATTGCAGGCTATATGATGCGTGAGGCAGGTAGGATTATGATATGTATGCGAGAGCTCTCTTAGAAACATGTTTTGATGTATGCAATTATGTTTCTACACTATGCGGGAGTTGGTATTTATAGATATGAGGGACCCTTAAACAAGGTAGGAAATATATAGACTTTTCACTCACCCAAATACGGATTTGTGAAAGTAAATATACCACAATTATCTACCCGAAATGTAGATTAATAATTTGACGTTCGTTTACAAAATTAACGACCCGTCTACATTTGGAATATTTGGTCAAAGCTACCATATATAACTTTACCAAATCCAATTTCCCCAACAATCCCCCACATGAGTGCAAAATCAATGTATGATGCATGGGACTCGATTGCTCAGATTTCACATGAAACGTTATCACATCTGGACAGGTAGCTTTTGGCTTTGAACCTTTCCGTAGTGAAATACCATCGGATAAACCCACGACCTACTTGACTATGTCATTGAGCTATTCCGAGTCCGAGCCTACCGAGACAATGATACTCACATAATAATGTTTACGCCAATTCTGCAAGTTCTCAGTTGTGTCCATTTTGGCCTTGGAACACTCTTGGATTCATAAGTGCTTCGGGCGAGGCGGCACTCCTCTACACTTAAATAGGTGACCTTGTCTATCAGAAGTATCCTGCTATACTTCACCTTTACAGGTATAGATCGTCATTAAAAGTCTAAGACTTACCCTATGCCACAGTCATCAGGATATCACTTGGATATGCTCTCTAGGGAAATAGGTTTAGCTCATGGCTAGTTACCAAGTGTTCATAAATAGTACAGTCCAAAGTTTAGTTGGCCACATTGAACCAAGTTCTTGGGATCTCCAGTCATCATGGTTGGGTTTCCACTAAGGACTATTCTTTTGTGTAGACTTTAGCCCATTCCTTCTAGCATAGAATTGATCTCGATTTATACTCTTTGTAAATGGATTCGTTATAATTTCCTTTCATTTCACATAATCAATTGAAGTTCCTTTTGAGATCAATTCTCTAACGGTATTGTATCTTCAACGAATATTTCGCGATTTACCGTTATTCATTTCATTATAAGCCCTTGCGATAGCAGCTTGATTATCGCAGTGTATCATAATCATTGATACGGGCTTCCTCCAACATGGAATATCCTCGAGAAAATCTCGAAACCACTCAGCCTCTTCACTAGCTTTGTTCATAGCTATGAACTCTGATTCCATGGTGGACCGAGCTATGCATGTTCGCTTAGTGGACCTCCAAAATACAGCACCTCTACCGATGGTAAAACATACCCACTCATAGAGTGTGAATCTTTAGAGTCCAATATCCAGTTTAATAACATAGTACTCTTCTAGTACTATTGGATATCTCGTGTAATGCAGCCCACAACTCAGAGTATACTACAAATATAGCAATACTATAGTTAACCCAATCCAGTGATCACTGTTCGGATTACTCGCGAACTCACTTAGTTTGTTCACTGAATAAGTTAGATTTAGTCTAGTACAACTAGAAACGTACATATGACTTCTAAAAATCCTAGAAAATTCCAGCTGAACCACTTAATCACCTTTGTTTTTCACTAAACGAAGGTTATCGTTAAATGAAGTTTAAGCCATTTTATTATCAAACCCATCACACTTTTCCAGTATGCTTTCCACACAGTGGGACTGAGAAAGTACTATGTTGTTTGATTTCTTATGATCTTGATCCCAAGAATCACATCGGCTAACCCCATATCCTTCAAACCAAAGTTGTCCTTCAACATGTTCTTAGTACTTGTGATCATATCACTTGAGTTACTTAAATCAACATGTCATCAACAGAAGACAAACAATGATTAAGAGTTAGGTGTGTTCATAAACACACTTATCGCATTTAGTGATGCGAAAGCCATTGGTCATCATCACAGTATCAAACTTGATATGACATTGCTTTGGTGCTTGTTTCAATCCATACGGTGATTTAACAAGTCTACACACCTCATTCTCTTGACCAGGAACCACAAACCCATCAGGTTGTTCCATATAAAATTTTCCAACTAACTCACCATTCAAGAATGATATTTGCATTCATATTTGATTAATTTCAAGATTGTGCAGCGCAACAATCGCCAAAATCACCTTAATAGAAGTGATTCTAGTTACAGATGAGTAAGTAACAAAGAAGTTGTATCCTTCTCTTAGTTTAAAGCATTTAGCTATCAGACTAGCTTTATACTTATCAATCAAGCCATCATCTTGATACTTTATCCTTAGGACCCACTTGCAACCAAGGGGTTTTATTACCATGGGAAAAATCAATCAACTCCCATGTATGATTCTGCAAAACTGAATCAACATTGATGGCTTCCTTCCACATAGAAGCATTAGGACTAGACAAGGCTTCTTGAGATTCATTATCTAACAAATAGATCATTTAAGCAGTCCTAGCCCTAGATTCATCATCATCGCCATCTTGTGATGCAACTTGAGCTGTAAGAAGTGTTGCTTCATCTATAGGATCACAAAATCTCTTTTAGAACCATCACTATTTCCTTTGCAAGGACAAAAGTGTTCAAAGATTATTGCATTCCTTACTTCAAATGTCGTTACTTCAGTCATATCAAGTATAACAAACTTATGTACTAGGAATCAATACGCATTGCTATTATGCGCATATCCAATGAAGATACAGTCAACTGTGAATGCCTTATCTTCACTCTCTTTGGCTCTGGTACTTTTACCTTAAACAAGTACCCCCACACTTTAAGGTAACTGTAAGTAGAAGCTTACCTTTCCATAACTTATATGGAGTCCTTTTCTTTCCCGTGTGGGGTAACCTATTCAAAATATGGTAAGCGGAAAGGATCGTCTTCCCACACATATTCGTGGTAACCCTGAATTTGATTAACATAGCGTTTATCAATTCTTCAAGGGTTCGATTCTTGCGTTTAGCAATACCATTCAACTTAGGTATATAAGGAGAAGTTGTTTGATGAATTATGCCATATTCAGCGCAAAATTCCTCACATAGTACAACATACTCTCCACCTCAATTACTTCGAATTGCCTTAATTCGAGTTTTAAGTTGATTCTCAACTTCATATTTGAAGACTTTGAAAACATCAAAGACTTTATCTTTGCCCCTTAGCAAATAAATGTCACATATTATTGTGCAGTCATCAATGAAAGTAATAATTTATTTTTTACTTCCTCTAATTTGCACAAGTTTCAAATCACATACCTCGATGTGAAATTAATTCTAGAGGTGCATAACTCTTTCCACCAAATGAAAAGATCCTTTTGGCGTTTTAGCCTCAATACAAATCTCAAACTTGTGTTTTAAGTCAAAATTGACATCCAACTGTAACTTCAATTTTATCAATTTTGTTGGACTTTATAAAGGGCTTTATATCATAGCCTCAATGCTTATTTACCCAATTTCCAAATAAGCACATAAGACCAACAATTATGACTTCTCATAATTTTCACAATCTTCTATTGGCTTATCGAGCTTCACATGAGTTTCACAAATTCAATACTCTTATGAGATTAACTATCTCGTTTAGCTATCTTAATATCCTCTTTACCTGACCAACAAGGTCACATTTTCCACCATTGAAAAATCGAAGCGATATGAGAAGCCCCCACAATTAAATCTCAAGATTCAATTCATAAATTAAATCCAAATTTAATTGACACCAAACTCTATAAATTTTACTCAAACAATGAGTTCACATTTATAAGTTTATAGAATTTCTCAGTCGAATTAAATCAAACTTAAAATTCACACTTTAATAAATTTGAAACTCAATTCAACGATTGAGCCCCACAATTTATTATAAATTTAGTTCAAAACCAGACTTAAGTCCATGACCTATCAAGGTCTTGAATTTTTTCCGGTTTCTTCTTTACAAAAAGAACCAACGGCTGCTTACAATTGCAACTCAATGTGCCTTACTATCATTCAGGCCCAAGTTTAATTTATATTAAACTTCATTACCAATTTTGGCCCAGGACTAAACTAGTCATTGTCAAACATTAATTTAAGCCCAAGGCCCATGGCCTAATATGACTTATTCTTTAATTAAGATTAGGCCCATAGAAAATGACCCATCTTACTAAACATTGGGCCCATGACTCAACCAATGAGTCATATTTTAATAACTACAAAGCCCAGATTACAAGGCCTTAGGTTTTTCTCATCCAACCCAAATAGAATTTACATTAACCCATTAAGCCCATGTCTTAATTATTTTTATACCCAACCTTAATAATTATCAAGTCCTTCCTTAATGTGATCCAAACCAAGAGATCTTAGCTCAGGTTTCCCAATTAAGGGATTTTTAACATCAATCGGTCCAATCATTAAATATTGGGCCCATGCATAAGGCCCAAGAAGCTTTGGAACTGGGCTTGTCTTCTACAAAAGATCAGCCGTCCTCTTGGTTTTCTTCTTCACGAGACCAGACAGCTGCCATGGAGTCAAAGCTTCACCACCACTGCCCAACCGCATCTCTGCAAGAAAACGCCGTCACCTGCGCTCAACAAGAAAACAATGGAGCTTGGCCAACTCCACCATCGGACTCCTAGCTGCGAACCTCTGTTCACTGCCGTGGATGAAGAACGGCAGCAACTTCACCGTCCACTTCTCCGTCGCCGCTCGTTGTCGCCGGAGATCCGAATGTTGCCCCAATTTGCCAATTGTCCTGGAGATTTCGCCGCAGCGGTGGGCATCCGCCGTAGTCACTACGATGTCAAATCTGCCCTCACATCCGCCGGCCCCCTCCTTTCGCTCACCGCCACACGTGGTGCCTCTGTACATACCCGCGAAGAGGCGTGGCTCCGGCAGAAGGCCGACCAACATAACCGGCGTAGCCAGAGCGTCACCGATGAAGATCTCGATGAACTCAAAGCCTGGAACGGGCTTGGCTTCGGCTCGCGTCGTCGTCACCTCGCCGTTGCTGCTGCTTTATCAATCCGCCGGGCCGCCGCCGTGGAGGTTTCGAAGAAATTTGTCAGATGCCCAAGTTCTAGAGAACGGGAATCCCTATAGATTTAGGGTTTCTGATAATGTGGGGATTGGTTGGGTTTTGGCACAGATCATGGGATCAACAGATCATGGGATCAAGTTGCTTGGGATACGCCAGAGCAGCCCAGGTTTTCTTCATACGTTAATCGTAAAACAGTGCTCAAAACACAGACAAAACAATTATTTGTTAGTATTGCAAATAAATCACGAATAAGAATCTTAAGAAATGTATACGGTTAATCCGTGAATGTACCATACCTCCCACCCTGCATTTACATCCCTTAATTTTACCATTATTCATAACCAACTTTGGATCTAATGAATCTGATCCCTTAATTTTACCATTATTCATAACCAACTTTGGATCTAATGGATCTGATTAAGTGGGAGAATGGTGCATCCCTTAAATTTTACCATTATCCATAACCAATTTTGGATCTAATACTTCTGATTAAGTGAGCAAATATATTATATATAAACATGATAAATATATAATATAATTAAATAACGAGAGAAAAGAGCGAACTATTTCATTAAAATTCTTATTGCCCCGTACTACGTGCTCACAGTTTGATAGCATCTCCCAAGATACAACGACGAACGGAGATGGACGGAGCAGACAATTCAGTTAACATGGCGAACGTGATAGCATCTCCCAAGATACAACGACGACAAAAAAACTGCAATTTTTCGAGGGGAAAACCGAGGGTTTTCTTCTCCTCGGAAAACACCGAGGGAAATGTGAGACCCTCGGTTTTTTCCGAGAGAAAACAAGACCCCTCGATTTTTCCCTCGGAAATCAGGCGCCAATATTTACCGCCATAATTACCGAATGTAATTTCGAGGAATTTTCGAGGGGAATTCTTTCCGAGGGCACTTGACCCTCGGAAAAACCGAGGGTCCATGGATCCCCTCGGTTTCTTAATAACTAAAAATTAAAGAAATTAAAAAATTTACCAAAAAAACCGAGGGTCGCTTCTACCCTCGGAAAAAATCGAGGGTAACTGGCTCCCCTCRGTTTTTTAATAATAAAAAAAAATCGCCAAACAAACCGAGGGTCATACTGACCCTCGGAAAAAACCGATGGTCATTGGCAACCCTTGATTTTTTAATAATGAAAAAAAATAAAAAAATTAAAATAATTTGCTGAAAACCCGAGGGTTACGTTGACCCTCGGAAAAAACCGAGGGTACACGGCTCCCCTCGGTTTATTTGATAATTAAAAAAATAAAAAAAATAAAATAATTTTCTAAAAACCGGGGGTCTTTGGTTCCCCTCGGTTTATTCCGAGGGTCAAGGTGACCCTCGATTTTGTAAAAAAAAAATAGGAAAAAGATTAAAAGAAAAATAGGAAAATCGTAAAAATGAAACAAATCTTATCATCTCGGGCACGTGGGGAGGTTTTGACCCGATTTCGGTCGAAAGATATGAACGAGCATGTACGTATCCATACGTTTCGTGTAATTCGACCAACAACCAAGATACGATCGATCGATCAAGTCGTTCGGTTGGAAACGTGAATCGACGAGGCGTCGTGATTTCTACAAGAAAGAAGGGGGTGCGTCTCATCGTCGTGGAACATCGAGGGTCAGTCGTGCCTCGTTTCGTGCTCGTTTAGTATTTTTTTCGAATTTTTAAATAAAAAATCGGAAAAACCCCTAGAAAAATAGAAAATTAGTAAGAAAATAGGAAAAGACGCCCAAAATTCACGAACATTCAGGGGATGGGTGCATCTCGAACTCGTGGAACCACGAGGATCGGTCGGCGGTCGTTTCGTGCGCGTTTCGTATTTTTTCCCGATTTTTTACTAAATAAGAAATTAAAAAAATACCCTAGAGAAAATAAAAAAAATAGTAAAAAATAGGAGGAAACCCCAAAAAATCATGAACAGGGCGGGGAGGGGTGCGTCTCGGCGTCGTGGATTCACGGGGGTCGATTTCCGATCGTTTCGTGCTCGTTTCCTTTTTTTATTTTTTTAAAAAACCGAGGGTCCTTCTTCCCCTCGGAGATTTTCGAGGGTCATTGGTTCCCCTCGATTTATTCTGAGGGTCAAGGTGACCCTCGGTTTTGTAAAAAAAAAAAAAAAATTAGGCTTTAATAAAAACCGAGGGTCGTTCCGAGGGTCCCGTGGCCCTCGGTTTTTCACATTAAAACACCAGACCCGCTGCTCACACAAACAGAAAGAAAGAGAAAGAAAAAGAGAAGAGAAAGAGAAGCAGCCGTCGTCCAGCCCCGCCCGTCCGCCGATTCGCCGCAGCCGCCACCGAGCCCATCCGCCAAGCCGCCGCCCAGCAAGTCGGAGTCTCCGCCGCAGCCGCCGCCCACCTTCGCTGCCCACCTTTGTCGCCCGCCTTCTCCGCCAGTTTTCGGTAGGTAAGTTTACATTTTTTATTTTTTTATTCTGTTTTGTTAAGTTTATTTATTGTTTTATGAGTTTGGGCTTGAAATTAGGGTTTATGGGTTAGGGCTTGAAATTAGGGTTTATGGGTTTGGGTTTAAAATTAGGGTTTATGGGTTAGGGCTTGAAATTAGGGTTTATGGGTTAGGGCTAAAATTAGGGTTTATGGGTTAGGGTTTGTAATTATGTAATATTGAGGGTATAATTTAAAATTTAGGGAAAAAGTTGTAATTATTGTTCAATTTAGGAATAATTAAGTAATTTGGTTTTAATTACATAATTACGGTTCCGTTATGCAATTTCATTTAAATTGTTTTTTATGGTGGTGGTGAAATACCGTGGTAATCGGTACATGCATGTTAATTTCATATTTTTTTATGGTTTATTGTTATGGCTTTAATATGATTGCTTGATGTTGTGATTGGTTTGGGAAGACGTCGGTGATGACGTGGTGTACGGCGCCGGCCGGGAGGTTTCGTCCCTCCAATAACGGTTTTCAAAATTATTTTAAAAAAGGACGGTGGTTTTCAAAATGTTTTAAATTGTTCGTGATAGTGGTGGTGAAATACCGTGGTGATCGGTACATGCATGTTGTGTTATGAGTACATATTTTTTTGTATATATTGTTTTAAATGATGTGATTAATTACTTGATATATACGTCTGTGATGACGTTGTTTACGGCGCCGGCCGTGGATGTTTTATCTATCCACAAACGGAGTTCAAAATATGTTCGATCCAAGATACACTCTTTATAAACAATATACCTTAGCCTCGTTTGGGATTTTGTATCGAATAGAGAATTCGATACTAAATCCCGAATTGTCCACTTATTTGGACAGTTTGAGAGCGTGATTGTACTATGGCTTATCTTATCTATATGTGTTTTTGTTGAATATATAAATTTCAGTTCAGTATCTCTCTTATGTTCTCGGGTGCACTGCAATATATGTGTACTTAGAGAACTAAAGGGAGATGTTGCCGAAATTTTTAGTCAACAAAAATTCATATACTAAGACGCTATATTACAGAAGAATCACGTTTTCGAATGA
>BMAC01000929.1:224380-254405 GCA_014905375.1 Phtheirospermum japonicum
TGTCCCCGATCATCGAAAAAACACGCTCCGTATCTCTGCAATACTATACTCCTACGGGTCCCAATAACAAATCCCCTACAAAAGAAAATAATAATTACACAGACAAAACAATTATTTGTTAGTATTGCAAATAAATCACGAATAAGAATCTTAAGAAATGTATACGGTTAATCCGTGAATGTACCATACCTCCCACCCTGCATTTACATCCCTTAATTTTACCATTATTCATAACCAACTTTGGATCTAATGAATCTGATCCCTTAATTTTACCATTATTCATAACCAACTTTGGATCTAATGGATCTGATTAAGTGGGAGAATGGTGCATCCCTTAAATTTTACCATTATCCATAACCAATTTTGGATCTAATACTTCTGATTAAGTGAGCCAATAATTATTATTTTCTTTTGTAGGGGATTTGTTATTGGGACCCGGAGGAGTATAGTATTGTAGAKATACAGAGCGTGTTTTTTTCGATGATCGGGGAAAAGTACGGGAAGGTTTTGAACGAGTATAAGCAGTATGCAAATTCTAAGCCTGGTAAGCTGTCTCGAGGCGTTACCGAGGAGCTCTGGAGGTAATTGATTCTGTTATATATTTTCTTATTAAATTAGATTTTTTTTACTTATAATAGATTATTTATAACACATTATATATCATGCGTCTCAACTAGGGCTTGGACGGTCGAGTGGGAGAAGCTCGAGAATAAGGCCAGATCCGAGCAGTGCAGCAAGAACAGGAAGAGCGAGCGTGCTGGGCCGGGTACCGGGATGTCGAAGCACAGGGGAAGAGCTAGATCTAATATCGATTATGCTCTGGATATCGTAAGTAATTTTGAAATATAATAATATATTATCTATTTATTTAATTGTAATGTTAATTATTTCAAAATTCTATTTCGATACAGGAGCGGGAGACAGGTGAGCCGGCCAAGGCGCACCAGGTTTTTGTACGTACGCACATGAAGGACGATGGCTCGTGGATCGATGCGAGATCCAGTACTGTTAACGTGAGTCTCTTTGTTGTTTTTAACTTGTTTTTTGGTTTTAATGTAAAATTTACTAACGAGTTGTATTTCAGGAGGAGTACGAGCGAAACCTAGAGAGGGCACGCGCGTCTTCCCAGGATGCCAGCACCGAGGTTGACTCTGATCGCGTTTTCTTCGACGTTGTCGGGTCGCAGAAGGGAAAGATCTAAGGCACCGGCTCGTTCGGGAAGGCGATCGCTACTGCAAAGGGTTTCCTCAAAGGCAGCTCTTCTTCCACCTCCTCCCAGTCTGATCGGACGCAGGTCAGGGAGCTCGAGGCACAGCTCTGGGCGCAGAGAGAGGAGTTGGAGGCCACCAGACGAGCTCAGGAGGCGCAGAAGGCGGAGCTCGAGCAGATCCAGCAGCGATATGTCGATTCTGAGCGACGGCGTGAGGAGGAGCGTGAGGTGCAGCGTCGGCAGCAGGAGGCATTTCAGGCGCAGGTGAACGCCCAGATGGCCGCGTTGTATGCTCGTTTGCAGCAGCCCCCCCAGGATATTTTGATTTATATAAACTTTGTTACTGTGTCGAACGAATGTAATAATTCTAAAATTTCAAATATTTTTATGATAATTGGTTTATTAATTTGTATGTTCTTTAATGATATTTTTTTAATTTTTTGGGGATTTTTAAATAAATAGGAATTAAATTTAAAATTTGAAAAATTAAAAACCGAGGGTTTCAGAACCCTCGGCAAAACCGAGGGCTTCGGACCCTCGGAAAACCGAGGGCATAAGGACCTTCGGTATTCCGAGGGTATTATGACCCTCGGGTTTCCGAGGGTACGGAAACCCTCGGTTTGCCGAGGGTTCAGTACCCTCGGTTTTCCGAGGAAAAAATGCCCTCGGTTGTGCCCTCGATTTTTCCGAGGGCACACGACTGGAACTAACCGAGGGGAGTGACCCTCGATTTTCCCCTCGGAAATATTTTCCGAGGAAATTTTTCCCTCGAAAAAGTTTACCGAGGACAGTTTTTCCGAGGGAACGTTTCCCTCAGTTTTCCCCTCGATTTCTCCAAAAATTGAGGGAATTTTCATAAAAACCGAGGGAACGAGAATTGGGCAGACAAACCCTAACTGCAAGATATATGATGCGTGAGGCAGGTAGGATTATGATATGTATGCGAGAGCTCTCTTAGAGACATGTTTTGATGTATGCAATTATGTTTATACACTATGTGGGAGTTGATATTTATAGATATGAAATCCCAAGCAATTAAATAGTTTGCGGTCCACCATCTCTAATAATTCAATTTTCATAAAATAATGAATAATATTCATATATCGGACATTTCCTATCTACTTAAGAAATTCCTCACCTTCATTACTTTCCAAATCTCCAACCTTTATCATTGACTTTTCACTCACCCAAATACAGATTTGTAAAAGTAAATATACCACAATTATCTACCCGAAATGTAGATTAATAATTTGACGTTCGTTTACAAAATTAATGACCCGTCTACGTTTGAAATATTTGGTGAAAACTACCATATATAATTTTACCAAATCCAATTTTCCAAAGGCAAAGTCCAGGTTGGTTGGTGAGCTCTTTTTGATCATCGACCGTAAAAATGAAATGAAAGGTTAATCCTTACCAACTTGATCTTGTTGCTCCGTGTTGGTAGTTGGTAATCATGATTATTTATGGCGTGAAATAGGAAACGAGTAATCCCCACTTTGTATGGGAACCAGCTTTGCTCTGCATATATACTTATAATCTTTCCACATCCACTTTGACTTCTCCAGAAACGTCCACGAATTTTGCTTATTGTTTAAGCCTATCATCATAGCCTTTTTTTTTTTTTTTTTTATTGTCCCAAAAGCAAAACCATTAATTGTGTATTGACACAACTTGGTCAACTTGTAAGTAACTCGTGTACGATGAAATAATTTATTATTGAGAAACAAGATTGAATTTGTGCCCTTTGTTATTTTTAGCACTAAGTGTGTTTTGTTGCTTCAAATTCGTTCCCATGTGTTTTCCTTACTATCCCCTTAAAAGAACCTTGCATTTGTAGCTTGTTAATTTGTTCCACACTTGCTATCATAAATGTTAGTATTTGTGAGTTTAAAAGATAATATTATTTTATTTCCTGTAATTTGACTAAACCTATCATAATGACTGCCTATGCGGACTAAGTGGATGAGTTTATGGGCCAATATGCACTCCTCGATTGTTAATAAGTGGTGACCAACTTTTCTTAATGAGACGGAAGAGTGGAGGAAAAGAGGATAAAACATAAAGAAACTGAAAGACTAGAATCCTGATTAACACTCTTACAATATGCCGACACCCCACTAGTTCCCAACAAAGTTAGTGTCATCTCTTAAAACCATTAACTAAATTAATCACCACCCACTCCACAACAATTCCCATGCATGTTCACTATATATGTCCAATCTCCTCATAAGCTTAAAGTAAGTTCATTCTCCAATTCTTTATTGCCCTTTCCGATGGCCATTTTCAATGTGTTAGCTGTGATAGTGTTGGTGAATATGATGATGAGTGTGGCAAATGGTCTGAGCATGACCTACTACGTATTGACGTGTCCATTTGCTGAGGCCATTGTAAGGAATACTGTGAATAGGGCTCTTCAAGCTGATCCAACCCTTGCAGCAGGACTTGTTAGGATGCATTTTCATGACTGCTTTGTAGAGGTTAATTTTTGTACACTTCTGAAATTTAGTCTAATATTATAAAAATAAAAAAAAAAAGAAAAAAAAGAGCTCTACAAGTTATTTTTCAAACCTTGTGCGTTTATTTTCTTCTCATCACGCAACATGTATTTTTCATAAACAGGGATGTGATGCATCGGTACTGATCGACTCGACGAAAGATAATACGGCCGAAAAAGACTCACCGGCTAACCTAAGCCTTCGCGGATATGAAATAATCGATGCTGCTAAAGATGAATTAGAAAGACGGTGCCCCGGAGTCGTTTCATGTGCCGATATTCTGGCAATGGCCGCTAGAGATGCTGTTTTCTTTGTAAGAAGAATGTTTGTTACTTAATGTGTTATTAAATTAATTTTCAAGAGTTGAATAAATATTATCAGCTTATCCAAGAATGTTTTTTTTGTTTTGTTTTAATATTATGTGGTGAAATAAATGGTGTGGTGTTTTTCAGGCCGGTGGTCCGTTTTATGGCATACAAGCTGGAAGAAAAGACGGACGAAGATCGGTGATATTAGACACAATCAACTTGCCTGCGCCAATATTAAACAGCTCAGAGCTGATCAGCATGTTTGGGAAGCGTGGCTTCACTGCTCAAGAAATGGTTGTTTTATCCGGTGAGTACTATTAGTGGTAGAAACTAACAGTAACATATAAAAAAAAGGGTTGTTTCATTTAGAGCGGACAACTTTTGGGCCAGTCGGTGTTCGGCTGGGCTGAGCTGGGTTTTCTTATGCCTGAAAAGGGACCGGCACAGAACTTTTCAGCCTAGCCCGGTGCTTTTTACTGCTCTAGTTTCTTTCTTGTTGTTGGTTTTAATGCATAGTATATTACATAAGGTTGAATAGGTTTTTTAAGATCTTATAAGTTTTTTTTTTCTTAAATACTAATATTAAGAGCTTATAAGCTCCGCTTGTAAGATATTTTGAAGAGTTTATAAGCTTTGCCAAACACTGGTCATATACGTGTGTCCGATTCTTGTAGGGGCACACACACTCGGAGTGGCCAGATGCTCATCGTTCAAGAGCCGACTGAGTAAATTCAACTCGACGCACGATGTGGATCCGAATCTGGACACACAATTTGCAAAGACACTGATGAGCACGTGCGGCTTGGGTGATAATGCGGAGCAATCTTTCGATTCGACCAAAAACACTTTTGACAACAATTACTTCAACGCGCTGCAGAGAAAGGCCGGCGTCCTCTCCTCGGACCAGACGTTGTTTGATGGCCCGGGTACCCGAGGGATTGTGAATGCATATGCGATGAACATGGCCTCTTTCTTCTTAGATTTCCAGTGGGCTATGGTGAAGATGGGGATGATGGATGTCAAAGAAGGTTCCAAGGGTGAAGTTAGAAATAAATGTAGGAAGATCAATTGATGTGTCCTGTGTGAATGCAGATATGCAATTTCTGCTGCTGATGTGGTTGTATGATCAGATATTGATCACAACAATTGTGTTCTTTGTGTATTTCTAGTGCATTCTGTGAGTGGAATTGGGCTGTGTAAGTGCGTTTCGGTTTACTTGGAAAGTGGCTTCCAGTGACGTATCTTCAACTTGAGCAATAAATTTGGTTTAGGGATTTGAACTTTTGGGTTAATTACAATAACCACCACTAAGATTTGGCCAATCTCAGAAAGGACTAGTTATTATCTTGGAAAATTATGAACACCACCTTAAATTTGTTTCATTTTTTTTACACATTGGGCTTCACAAAAGTGGAAAATTAATAAGAAGTATAAATCCCAGGAACCCTCAAGTTTTTGTGAATTTGGGTTTCCCATTCTGTATCCATGACTAAAGTAATTTATCAACATACAAATTGTATGTATACACATCAAAAGCTTTGGCAAGCGCACACAAAAGAATTAAGTAAATAAATAAACTGAGGAATTTCAACCGCTAAAAAAGAGATGCATCATCTATAGGCAAAGAACGCAGAGTATCAGCAGATTCAGCACCAACAAAGACATGTTAAATAACATCAATATACAACATAGTAAATAGTAATACACCTTACTTGATGTTAACAGTAGCTCAAGCAGCAGCAGCAGAGTGCACAACATTCTCAAACGACGAAGTAGAAAAGATAATATAAATACATGGTAGTCGAATCACACCAATTAAGGATCTTTTATTATCACTAAGCTTGGAACTCAATCATAAAATCAAATGACACACTACGTTCGCTGTTTCTCGTTCATAGACATTGTACAACGAAATACAACAGCAGAAACTAATATTGTTGAAAAATTGCAAACTAATGTAGCTTTAGTACCCATATGAGGTTCTCCTCATCATCCTCAAGAATTCGTCAACACACACTTCACCATCACCTGAACATTTCAGAGGAACAAAACACAATAAATTACACAAAAACCTCCACATAACTGGAAATACACATCAGACAAAACATCTTAAAGACCAGTGGCAACATGACAATTTAATTACAGACCCCTAAACAATAACTCTTTTAGCAAAGCTTAAATTATCTTAATCTAGCTGACAGAGCCAATTGCCACTCTAGGGCCCACATCTGATTTGCATTATTTATTTGACTAAATCGAATTGATATCAAAAACAACAATTTAATTCAAACTTGGTTCCAAGATGAAGCACAATTGCCAAAATAAAAGAATTACACAAGCGCAATTTCACAATTAAGAAAACGAAGCAGTTTTAATAAATATTTATTTCGTCATCTAACGAAATGTACAATTCCAACATTTCTAATCCTGACGCTTTTACTCTTTCTCGGTCTGTATATCATAGTGGAAAATTCTAGCAGTTGATGCCATTAAAAGCTCATGGCAATCCAAGGCACACAAGTTTGCATTTATGGCATTAAATCACACAGTTCAAAGGCGAAAAGGTTATAAATAAGTTGTTAAGCTTTCGTTCATAATGATTAGCAAATTTTCACCAGATTACTTAGTCTAAAGAGAAAAACTTTCAAATTATCTTAAATGTCAAGAAATGGTGATCAGAAACTTGATCATTCTCTAGATATATGTTTCATGAATAATTTGTCATAACTAATAAATAATAATTAGCAGCAGACAAATCAATTTTCTACAAAAGAGGGCCCTGGCCATTAGACATGGCCACATTAAACAAATATAAATCTTAATGATTATAAGTTTACAACTTTCAGGATTCCATGAAGTGAGCTGTATAAGAAAGAACACTCCATACAGCAACTTAACAATGTCAAAACTTGCAAAGCACTTTGTACTTCATGATTGTGGAGAAACACAAACACGGATATATAACAAATTATGTATTACAAGTAAAATATATATATAGCAAACTTACGATCTCGATCTGCTTCGTCAACCATGTCCTGAATTTCTTTATCAGAGAATCTTTCACCCAAATTCTGTGCTATGCGCTGAATATCTGCAAACGAAATCTTTCCCTACATTCGGGTGATGAAGAACCAGTTATCGACATGAAGAGTAAACACAATGTAAAACACACCACGAACTTACATTTTTATCTTGGTCAATAATGGCAAAAGCCTTCATGAGCTCTTCTTTAGTGTCCCTCTCTCCAAATTTGGCTGTCATCATGTGACAAAATTCATCAAAGTCAATAGCGCCACTGCCATCTTTGTCTACTTCAGCTATCATCCTGGTAATTTCCTGTGGAAAAGATTTAATATATGTTCATACCATTATCATAAGATAGATAGCTTAACATGATGAATATTAGAATAACAGTCACTGCTGGCAGGATCACCAACAATTAAGCAGGTAACAGACAGAATTAATGAAATTCAGAGACATATAAGGAAAAAAAAAAAGTTCCCAATTTGGGGTGGGAGTGTGGGAGGGGGTGCTAGAGAAATTACTAATGCTTGGTCAAATTAATCCAAGATATACACGTTAGTACTACATTTTAGTGGTTTTGTAAAGACAAAATATCAACAGAAATGATATCTGGTATGTCCAGCTGTTGGTAGCATTGACAAAACTTTCTAGTTACTTATAATAATATAACTCAAAATCAAGACCTTGATCATGCTTCTGAGTGTCCTAGAGTAAAGCAATGCTGTCAAATATATGTGCTGCAAACATTTGTCCACTGAGTTGGCCAAAATTACGCAAGAGAATAAACTCCCAATAATACAACAGGGTTTCAACTGAAAATGAAAAGCAACTTCTGGAGCTAAAAAGCGTCATTATTTTTCATTTTACTACAAGCCAATATGAAACAACTCGATGATTTAGTAATATTACATTGTTTTTTTTACTTACTAAAGGAACATAAAAAAACAAGTATTAAGTGTTTCCGATGAACATTAATCACCCATAATTTCTTATTAGGAGTCTTTTAAACATAAATCCTAACTTTCCTTTATGTGAGAAATTCTTGGTCAGAAAGATGAATTTATTATTACCTTGTAGACAGTAAAATTAAGTAAATATTTTTTTAAGTCCCAGTTCCCAAGTATAAGCACACAACTAGGATGTGCTTCAGAAAAAGATCGACAGCAGCAGTTTTTTATATTAGCCATTACCTCTTCTGACATTTCAAATCCAAGAGCCCTGTAAAGAATCAAGTCAGCTTAAGTATTAATAAAGAATCAAGTCAGCTTAAGTATTAACATATTATATTGATACTATGAGTTTTCTTTAAAGAAAAATAAAAATTAAACATACCTCATTGCTACATTCAACTCTTTCGCATCAATAGTTCCTGCATGCAGTTAATTGAGATAAACGCATCACTGAGAAAAAATTCTGGCTTAGATATCTAAATCTTTTACAACAGAATTGTTTCAATACCAGATCCATCAGTATCAAACAGCTCAAAAGCTTCCTTTATTTCCTGCCTTTTCTGCTGATTCAAACCTTGATGGCGTCCTCTAGGTTTATCTTTCTTAGATAACCCTCTGTAAAGTGTCGACTGCAAAATAAAGTGTTAAAAATAACTATCCAAAGGTATGGAGAGGGATTTCCCGATTTAGGCCATACAAAACAAGGGTAGAGAGAGAAGGGAATAGATTTGCTCTAGTCACCAGTCCAGGTCAAAAACCATGAAAATCCTAATCCACATGCATATGTAATAAATAGCAAGAAGCAAGAGAAACGTCATGTCTTCATCATAGAAAATTCTAAATATGACGTAGCAAATACCGAAAATATCTCATCAGCTCATAAGGACTTCTAGTTTTTCTCACCATGTTCTTATTCAAGAAGCTTTTGTACCTCCAAGCAACAATTACACAAATGGACAAGGAAACAATAATCTATGACTTTATCAATATAAGCATCACTGACATTTGGAAGCAAACTCAACCCAGAGGACTAGGAGATGGCATTAAGATAATTAAATAGAGAATTCAACAGCTTCGATTGGGTAAAAATCAAAATTTAGAAGAAAAGCATGAATCACAATTGTTAATAAATTTCAAGAAGGACGATACTGGGAGTGTACCATGACCAGCCCCACAATAAACTTTTAAAAGGACTATGACCGTAGAATCTTTTGCACACATTTAAATCAATTCAAATACAAGTTTTATATGTTGAGAAAAAAATAATTTTCAATCAGAAAAGAGTAGAGTAAAACTCTTCAAGCTCCCATATTTTTCGACTCTTCGTTGACCAAATTAACATGTTCGACTCTTCTTCTTTATAGCACATAAAAAATCGATCCAATTCCAGAGAATAGTTCAAGTTTCATTTAAACAAAGCAAAAGTCGAATTAATATTTTTCAAATGATTGAATCGGATTATTATCACACAATCGAACCAACCAGAAAAAATACCCCATAAAATTGCACGAAAACGAAGAAAATCAAGCACTCCGAAACGGAGATTGACCCAAATGAGGAATATAATGATTTTATAGCTATGTTACCATATCGATCCGCGGAAAGAATACAATTTCTGTGCCTCTGCGTATGCGCGTAGGAGATTAAAGAAAGGCTGCGAAATTTGTTGAAAAACCGAAGAGGGAATAGAGAGAGAGTTTTTTTATATGTTTATCCCGATACGAAACTAGTACAAGAATTTACGTCAATCAAATCCACATTATCGGCGTAATATCCGTTTTAACAAACGTTATATAACATGTGAACATATACATATAAGTAATTTTTTTTTTTCTATTTTTACTCTTGATATTGAAGTATAAAATTAACAATTTTTAAAAATTGGTGATATAGACGAAATTGAGTATTTATCAATTGTACTTGTGTAATATTAATGTAATAAAATATTATTTTAATACTACACCAAATAATATTTCAAAAAGATAAATATCTTATTGTGAAAAATAAAAACAAATAGAGGAGTATATAGACTTTTTTCTAAAACTATATGTGAAAGATATTAACAAAAAATGACGATGAGAATATGTTAGATTTGATAAAAATATACATCAAATTTTATTCAAAATAAAATCATATTTTGCAAATAATAAAGAAAATTCTACATATTTCAAATAAGTTAAAAAAGAACAAAGTTGAAAACATAGAGCATCTCGTAATATCATATCAGAATACAATTTGAGACCCATTGAAATAATTCCAAAAATCTCAAATATTATGCATTTTCATCTTATAAATAATATTAATAAATCAAATAATATATGTTCCGCCTTCAAAGTACGTGATAAGAATTTAAATAAGAACTATAATCTGGTGAAAAGTATAACGGGGCCAAATGTAGGATAAAGAATTTCAAAAATTGAATTACGTACCATTATGAATTCTAAAAAATAAAGATCAATTTTATTTGATAATTATTTAAGGTCTACAGAATAAACTATAAATTACACACAACAATCGTGCATTTTAAATATTTTAGAAAATCTCGTCAAAAAAAAAAACCTCATGCAAAAATAATTTATATAAAAAAGAATCGAAAGTTTATTTCATTTATAATTCATGACTAAAAACTAAAATACAAATAATGAGGAAGTGTACAATTTGCCTATGTGAAAGGTGAACAATCATTACAACTCATTTTCGATAGCTTATAAAACTCCACTTGACATCCTAGTTCAATCATACACATAAATCGATCATGAATTAAGAATTATAATTAGAAATCATAACCAAAGTTTATATGTCAAATATGGGGACATTTAAAAATGAAGAGAAGAATGATAAGGAAAGATTTTTAAGAAGATAAACAAGATAGATATTAGCATAGGTAAAAACCAGTGTTTTAAAACGCGTATCACGCAAAGCGCGTTGCTTTTTGATCCCAACATCGCTTAGTGTAAATAGCGTTTTGTATTGCGTGAGCTATTTAAACACGTTATTTTAATATTAAAAATAATTATATATTTTTTGTGAGTTATTTTTAATATAAAATAATTATTTTTTCTTCGAAATATAACTTAATATGTAATCTCAACAAATAATGTATAAAGATATCAGTCAAAAATTATAATTTGTAAAATACAATAGAAAACAAAAATTAATATATAACTTTATAATAATTTATAATAAAATGTTCTAATTTTGTAATAATATATAGAAACAAGTTGACAAATTTATCAGTATCGTTAAATCAAATAATATAAATGAAAAAAAGTATCAAAGAATTAGTTAATAGGTGGATGGTTTCTATTTATATAGAAAACAAAATTATTTTTTATTTATATGGAAACACCGATCAAAACTGGTCAATAACATAATATAAATCAAAAAATTGGTGTAAAGAATTACTTAAACACACTTATAATATTGGATATGCATGGGTCGGTAAGTTTAAATTTTAAATAAATAAAAATTGTGAAAACAATAGGAGAGAGAAAAGTGAGAGACGGCGAGAAAATATGAGAAAACAAACTGGACAAGTTAAAAATTTTAAATAAATAAAAATTGTGATACAAGATAATAGGAGAGATAAAGTGAGAGACGACAAAGAAAATAGGAGATAAAAAAAATAGGAAGAGAGAAAAGGAGAGACAGCTAGAAAATAGGATGGAGTGGGAAATATGAGGATAAATAAATAAATATCATAGATATATAGGAAATAGGCGTGGACAGAGATAGTATATCACGTGGAAAGGAAAAAAAATAAAAAAGAAAAGACAGAGAAAGAGAAAAACAAAATCACAGAATGCTCCACGTGGAAGCACGAAATGGAAGTGTACATTCAATTAGTAATATAGGGGGATTTCTTAATTGTGATTTGATATATGGTTAATGTGTAAGTTTGGGGCAATTTATTAGGTGCACCAGGGTGCACAGGTGCCCCATGTATTACGTAATAATATATGACAGTTATACGTGATGATATGTGACAAAAATTTAGAGTTTACTTTTCCATTTTAGGGTTTAGTTTTCCATTTTTAGGGTTTAATTTTTCATTTTAAGATTTAGTTTTTTTTAATTTATTTAATTTTCCTCTTTAGGGTCCCGACAAAAATCTATCATTCTACCAGTTATATGTGATGATATGTGTTAGTTATATGTGATGATATATGATATAAATTTAGAATTTAGAACTTAATATTCAATTTCAGGGTTTAGTTTTTCATTTTAGGGATTAATTTTCCATTTTTAGGGTTTACTTTTTTATTTTAGATTTATTTTTTTAATTTTAAGATTTTAAATTTTAGATTTAGAATTTCAATTTGTGATGATATGTATCACTTATATGTGATGATATGTACCAATTATATGTGATGTCAGTTATATGCGATGATGAATTAAATTATAGGGTGCACCTGGGTCGATGGTATGCTCTCTCTAAGTTTGGACAAACACTTGTTTTAGGTCAGATTGACGGTTCATGACCCGTTAGGCCTATAACCCGATTTTTCATAAATTTCTGATCCGTGATATGATGTATTGGTTTTTATACTATGAGTATTGATTTTTCACTATAATGTATTGGCTTTTATAATATTATGTATTAATATAAAATTTTGGGCTAACGGATGATCCGTTAGTACGGCCTGACAAGAGTGTTGCCCATAAGTTTGTGGTTGATGCGGATAACATGTATGTCATGAACACGAGCGTAACGAATTGGAGGGATGGAATTGGGGTAGAGGTGAACCCTAATTCGGAGAAGGAGAGTAAAAAAGGGGGATCTTGGAAATGTACAAGTCGCATTATGGCAATTTATTACATGCACCTAGGTGCACTCGATAAAAGAAATTATGGGAAAATTCCCATTTAAGCATATAGCATATTATCAAAGAATCTTTTTATTCCAATTTAATACAAATACATACCATCTAGTTCATACTAAAAAGTATATTGACAAATCTACCCCAAAAAAGTTGAACAGACAAAAACGTTGTCCCGATGGAAAGAAGAGCAGATTGTGCGATCTGCATGATTCAAGCTATCAAGCTTCACTGCCCACGCCAATCGCTAAAGAACTATGCTTCTGTAGATGGGATTTTAAACTACAACATAATAAAAGATTTTTGTATTCCCGCCACCATACACATACACAGTTACGGAGTATGGAAATCGATAGTAAGTCACCGTTCTAATTCATGTAGTTTGTATAACAACATATTTTTTCATGATCGACATCTGTTCTTCAACTTTTTGTAGTTAATATTATGCCTTTTGCCAAATTTTCATCAACTATATCCTGCTCTTTGCCTTTTTAATTTAGTTGCACCCAAACTTATTTTTTTTGCATTTTATCATCTATCAACCATCTTCTCAAAACTGTTTGGAATACATGGCAGTGATTAAAGAAATGAGTGATATTTTGTCTTTAATCCTAAATACACGGCAGTTTCCAAACTTCATCCCACAATGATTAAAGGATGAAAAACTCATAGAAGTAATTTTTTAAACTATAAAAAACCTCATAGAATTGAGTTTCCAAACTATTTCATCCCACGGTGATTAAAGGCGAATAACAGATTCCAAACTCATTTCTATGCTCGTTATAGGTGAATTTTTTTTTTCATCCTATATATCAATTTAGAAAATCAGTTCTCATTTATTACAAACAGATTTCAAACTATTTGTTTTGGGGTTTTTTTGATTATTCGAATACAACCTTCATTTGTATTGAAAATAAGAACTGTTTTTTTTAGTGAAGCCACCCTCTTTTTTTTACACCAGTTTCGTTTTTGAGAGTATTATGCGATTTCACTTGGATTTTTAGAGTATTTTTTTTATTCTAGTGCACATTGTAGTTTAGAATATAGTTGTCAAGTCATTACAAACTGAATCCAAACCACGCGACTCAACAGTTTGTAAGTATTCAACTATAAACTTAAGTATTGCGAAGTTGTTGTTTTTTGGAGTAGTTCTGAATAGTGTGTGTGCTTTCAACTCTCAAAGTATTCACCGATGTGTTTGTTTGCGATTATGATTCGTACGTATTTGTCACTAATCTTTAGATATTTTGAGTCATGTTTGAATCTTTTTACCATCTTCTTAGGTTAAGAATAAGCTATTTTGCATTCTTTTGCCTTTTACTTAACTTTTCGGCTTTCCACCCAATAACTGGTCATTTTGGACCATTTTTCTTGTTTTTCTCTTACACCCAAGTCACTTGGCAAAACCGAGAGATGAAGATAAAGGATTCAGTGCTCAAAACGACCAAAAGAACACTAGTCCGATCGGATGTCTTGAATCTCCGATCGGACTGACTGACGAAACACATACCGGTCGAATAGACTGACACACTGATTGGATTTATGGACAGAAACTTCCGTCCGATCGGACAAGACCAGTGTCCGATCGGACAATTACGTTACAAATGCATATTTTTAGGATTCGGCAGTTACGAAACATTTTTTGAAGCCTTTAAAACTGAGAATTTTGCAGAGAAGAAAGACTTTCCAATTGGACAGCTTTCGGATCCCCTTTGGATCCTTAGACTGGATCATCGGAAGAGAGAATTGACAACTCTCTCGACCTTGACTTATAGCCCTTACGAAAAATTGTTAGGAAGTTCGATTGGTTCGTTACAACTGCTGTAGACGGAGGTTCGTGACAAGCCTCCAGGATTCAGCAAGGTTCGTTTCAGCTGGACTTAGCAAGAAATCATCGTAGTGTCGTGATAGAGTTTTCTCACGACTTAGTAATCTCTAAACCTTTATCTTGTTGATTAGTTTGGTAAATCATGTTAGATAGTAATTTGTGATGTTATGATATTTAGTAGAATTGTTTATGGTTAAGTCCTTGTGAATGATTTGTTGGTGAATTGCTTATTGTTAATTAGTTGATTCATGTTATCGTAATTTGGATGTTTGGATGTTATTTGTTTAAACTATCTTATGCAATCATGATCTGTAGTTTTCTTGAGCTTGTGATATTGGATTTGTCGATGGTTGTTAATTAGAACTTACGGGTCTAGTGCCAGGAATCGTTTAGAACCATCACTTGGAATTATCAGGCGTTTAATCTATACGTTGGGATTGACAACCCCAACTCGTAGACTAAGTGTTCGACGAAATGCCTTAGTGGTCATGGAGACGATTCCAAGGCTCTAGACCCCCATTTTATTAATCTTTTAAAAGTTGAAGTTTGTTGTTAAATCTTTATAAACTTTAATTAAAGTTCTTGCATAGAGATTGACGCCCTCTTCGAAAGATTAGTTTTTAAATCACTAGTAGTATAAATCTTTTTTTTTAATAAGTTTGGTCAAGTGGTTGGAAAGTAGAATATAAATCTCAAATAATTTGAGAGGTGTAGGGTTCGAACCCTTGTCAACATCCTTATAAAGGGTTAATGATACCACTTGAGCTACAAGCTCGTGGTTAGTATAAATCTTTGTTCTTGATATTAAAATTCACAAAACAAAAACCCCTTTATCCGCGTGTTTAGTATAACATTTTTGTTATTTTCTCATTCGTAAAACAAACATAAAGAAATTCCGATTAGTCTTCCTCGAGAGATCGACTCGAGTTAACTTGCCAGTCTACAAGTGACCCCGTTCTCTTGCGGGCGAACTTAGAACCTTTCAAACGTAGACACGCATTTGTTTAACTGGATTTTAATTTTGAAAGGAACACAAAAGTTCGGCTCAAAATTTGGCGTTGTTCCAAGGGTCGGGCAAGAAAGTTATTTATGCATTCACAGACCGATTCCTTGGGGACGTGGGAGGAAGTATACAATTGGTTCATGGAGACATTCTATTCGCCTGAGTGGGACACATCTTCAAATTCATACACTTCAAGACACAAAAGGATCGATGGATAGACCAGAGAGATAGCATCCCTGAAAGCTAAGCTAGAAAGTCGAGCCTTATTGAAGAAGAATATTGAAGAATGTGATCGCTGCGGATCACGATGGCATTTGGCGAATGCATGTCGAGTGACGTTTGACGAAGAGCCACAGGAGGAAGCTTCAATCATTCAGAACTACTCGAGCTACGACTCTTGTGCACTTTTCGGCTCAAATCCCTACTACCCAAGATATGAAGACTATACTCTACCTTCTCCTCCCGACCACTACCAACAAATCCATTATCATCCCGATGCCCCACTCGACAATGATTCCTACTAGATTTATGCTAGAGGTATGAGAGATGTGTCAAATCTCTCTACCTTTGGGTGTTTGGTGGCTTCTCTAGCCTTGTTCAAGCCTCCAAGACTGAGTAGGAATCATTATCGAGTGGGGCATTGGTATGATAGTTGATTTGTTGGTAGTGGTCGGGAGGAGAAGGTATAGTATAGTCTTCATATCTCGGGTAGTAGGGATTTGAGACAAAAAGTGCACAAGAGTCGTATCTCGAGTAATTCTGAATGATTGAAGCTTCCTCCTGTGGCTCTTCGTCAAACGTCACTCGACATGCATTCGCCAAATGCCATCGTGATCCGCAGCGATCACATTCTTCAATAAGGCTCGACTTGCTAGCTTAGCTTCTAGGGATACTATCTCTCTGGTCAATTCATCGATCCTCTTGTGTCTTGAAGTGTATGAATTTGAAGATGTGTCCCACTCAGGCGAATAGAATGTCTCCATGAACCAATCGTATACTTCCTCCCACGTCCCCAAGGAATCGGGCTTTGAATGCATAAAAGAGGGAACGTTTGAGTTATGGCCTCGTACTCTTGGATGAAATTGAGATCCTTACTAGGGAGCCCATAAAATACCGGGAGTTGCTCATAGTAGAACTCATCCGGATCATAGTCACGCATCGTTTGACTCCATCGAGTGGTCGGTCGAGGATTAAAACAAGCGTATGGGTTAGACATTTTTTTAAATGGGTTGTTAAATCTTCAGGCCTTGACGAGTGCACCTAGCATACATAACGCTCAATGCAAAAGATGAAACGCACCGGCATAGAATAGCAAAAATGAACAAAAATGAAAAATCACCAACAAACACAAACGCAACAATTCACAACACAAACGAGAGTTACAAAGAGCAAACACAAAAATGACAACCTTTAGCCTTCCCCGGCATCGGCGCCAAGTTTTGAGTCAAACTTTTGTGTTCCTTTCAAAATTAAAATCCGGTTAACCAGTACGCGTCTACGTTTGAAAGGTTTTAAGTTCGCCCGCAAGAGAACGGGGTCACTGACTTGGCAAGTTAACTCAAGTCGATCTCTCGAGGAAGACTAATCGGAAGTTTTTTTTGTGTTTGTTTTTACTTACAAGAAAATTACAAAATGCTATGCTAAACACGCGGACAAAGGATTTTGGTAATAACTAGAACTAAGAAATAAGATTTATACTACGAGCAATTTAAAACTAATCTTGCAAAGAGAGCGTCAATCTCTTTGCAAGAACTTAACTAATGTTTATAAAAGTTTTAACAACGAATTCTAAAATGAAATTGAAAACCTTTTTAAATGATTAATAAAACAGGGGTCTAGGGCCTTGGAATCGTCTCCACGACCACTTGGGCATTTTATCAAACACTTAGTCTACGAGTTGGGGTTGTCAATCCCAACGTGTAGATTAAACGCCCGACAATTCCAAGCAATGGTTCTAAACGATTCCAAGAACTAGACTCGTAAATTCTAATTAGCAATCATCAAAAAATCCAATATTCAAAACCCAATCAAAACATCCAATTCACGATAATAGAAATCAACTAGTTAACCAAAACAATTCTTCACCAAATGATTCACAATAATCCAAACATAAATGATTCAAACTAATAATCCAAACACAATATGCAAACACAGTATCCAAACAAGATTACTGAAAATCAAAACGAACCAATGAGAATAAAGTTTAGAGTGTACGAAATTGAAATGTTTGCGAGAACTATCTCCAGCTATTCTGGAGGGATTATCATCTACGAGTCGAGCCTTGGAAGCTGTCATGAACTCCCGAGAAGCTACAACCGCCGTGGTAACTACCGAGTCTATGCCACTGCAATTGGTTGCCATGGGGCTTTGAGGCGACGGGTCGGAGTTGTCAGTTCCGAGCGTGTCCTCGTGGGAGGTATTCGTTCCTTCTATCCGGGTAGGTTCTGATATTTAAAAGAGAGATAAGATGAAAAACGATTCAAGAACGCTCATGGGTTTTCATCCCCAAGAGGTTCGAGAATGTCTTCCCGTCTCGGTTTGTCATGAACCGGACGGGGGATTATTCATCTATGGATGGTGTTTTTTGGTTTTCTGAATGTGGCTGAGTTCTTGGCCTTTTGTAGCCTTCAAAAAAACCCTTTCGTAACTGAAAATCTCCACAAAATCCGAGTTTGTAACGCTTATATCCGATCGGAGGGATCTTTCTGCCAGAGTTTCTAACACTGGGTTTTGACACTGGGTAACCCAGTGTGGATGACAGACCCAATATCAGCTGTAATATACCAAATCAGGGCCCAATTTCTTTGAAACTCCACTCGTGGGCCCACATTCATCCACCTTAACACCGAAAGACTTCAAAAAAACTAAAATAAACATAAAATGTGGTAAAATAAGTTGGAGATGTATAAATACGAAAATATGCTCAATCTATCCAACTTATACCAAGATTAACAACAAATCTAACTAAGACACTAGCCAAATATATAAAAATCATGACAAATACGTGCGAGTCGGATTATATGAACAGTAGTTCTGAATTTGTGTGTTTGTAATTGCTAAAGTCTTTTAGCGGTGTTTTAATTCTCAATCTAGTGGAATATAGTTCTCATTTTCTACAAACAGATTCCGAACTACTTGACTAGGTAGTATTTAATTAGTCGAACACAGCCTTAATGGAGTGCAAATAAGAACTACTTTTTTTTAGTGAAGCCACCCTCATTTTTTAAGACTAGTTTTATTTTTTTAGATCAGGATGTAAGTCAACTTGTATTTCCAAGGTATTTTTGATTCCAGTGTACATTGTAGTTTAGAAGTATTCAACTACTCGACTATGTACTTTGTAAGTAGCCAACTACAATCTTAATACGTATTTCGAAGTACTTATTTGTTGTAGTAGTTCTGAATAGTGGTATTTTGGTTAGTGTAGTTGTAAATTGTTTAAAAATAATTTGTAATTATCTTTCAACTATCGTCCCATTGTAAGTATATTTTGCTTTAATTTTAGTTTCTGAAGTTACAAGTTATAACGTAGTTTATAATAATCACAACATTTTTTATATATTTGATGTAGATTTAGCCAACTACGGAGATATACATCTGAATTCGTAATTATATACATCTCAGTGTTGAATTTTAGTAGAGTTCGGAATCTAAACTAAGTAGTTTGCAATTTTGACAGAGTAATAGTAATTCATATATTTTTGTCATGTACATAATACTAGTAGTTGTCACAATAGTTACACTAGTTCGTGGTTATATACAAGACTAAACAAAGGTAGTTCGTAATTATATACATCTCAGATTCCAATTTCAGTAGAGTTCGGAATCTAAACTAAGTAGTTCACAATTTTGACAGGGTAGTACGTCATTACACAGGTAATAGTATTTCATATATTTTTGTCACGTAGATGATACTAGTAGTTGTTACAATAGTTACACCAGTTCGTAATTATATACATGACTAAATAAAGGTAGTTCATAATTATATACTTCTCGGTTTCGAACTTTAGTACAGTTGGAAATCTGAACTAAATAGTTTGCAAAGTATTAACAAAGTAGTTCGTAATTACTCATGTAAATAGTGTCAGTATGGTTATTCTCCTGTACTTTGAACCAGTTACTCTTGTGCTGGTTTATTTGTTTCTTATTCCTGGAGTGTGTGTGTGTGTGTGTTTGTGCATGCACAGACTTGAGATTAAGTCATATCTGCCTGGGACACTTGAGCACTCTTCGGATAATGTCTCTACTTCAAGAATATGTCCAAAGTTTTATGAAAACAAGTAATGATCGCACAGTGTCCAGCTTTTGAGACTCTGTATAAGCTTTGTGCAATAATTGATAGACTCGGTTTATGACAATTCCGAAGTGTGTAAAAATTGTATGTAAATGCTATGTTTTATCGCTTTTGATGAGCTTTGCAACAACAAAGTTGAACATAAATGTGTTAAATTAGTATCCCTTTTGCTCAACGTTTGTACATACATATTTATTTGTCCACACAACAATATATGTGTACTGGAAATAGTAGACCAGAAGCAATACATATTATTATTTTACACGAGAGAATACATTTTTAACATTAATGTTTAAAAAAATATAATAGTACTTAATGTCCAAAAGGTGAAAGTAAAAATTATTTTGGGAGAAATTAATAGAACTAAACTTGTATAAAAAGTTATATACCAAAAACTGATACAAGTTTCCTCTAGTTGTTAGCATGTTATAGCTTATTATTGATATAAGAAGTGTGATTATATTTTAGTACCTTAATACAATTAGTCATTTTACTTAAAAAAGTAATTAGTGCTAAAAAAGACAGCTTACTATTCTTGTCAACTATTTAATGTAACTTACTATGTGCTAGTTCTAATATTTAGTATATTAGTATATTTAATTTGCAGATATTAAGATGCAAAGAATTTACGATGTAGAAAAAAGAGTTGAAAGTGAGACTCCAAATAATTCTTAGTTGCATTTTAAATCTACAACAATATATGGTAGAGAAATTAACTCAAGAATATGTTCTAACTAAAGGACTTAATTGTATTCATTCCATCCCGCGACAAGAACATATCCTGTAGTCTTTGGTAAACATTTATATGAGGCATATTAATTCGAAAAACTAACAATCAATTAGCAAAAACAAGGAGGGAACTAACTGTATTTCCAAAGACTCATGGAGCAACTGAGTCAAGTAGCCACAGAATCGGACAAGTTAGCTTTTACATTCAAAACATATTTGATGGGCCCCTACAAACTTGTGGGTTTTAGTAAATAAGTTTCAATACATTACAGACTAGTCCTCAAGACTTAGATTTCTTGTGTTGATAGGATATTTCGGGAATCTGAAGGATTTAATATCATAAATTGTCGATTGTTTTTGGAATTATTGGAAAAATCTAGAGTGGAGCAACCATTTCATTCAAGTAGGCAAGTAGCAAAATAAATCAAGTAGTCAAACCAATATGATCTTCAAGCAGAGTAAACAAACAAACATTTTCTCAAAAAATACTTAAATGAAAAGTGAATTAAAACCACATCACAATATCATAACACATGACGCGACCAAAACGATTGGTGCCTCAAGAATATGGGGTACTGACCTTAAAGATGAAATCAGCGACCTAAAAAATCTTCGATGTACGTGCAGCGACCTGATTGATCTCCAAGAGGCTCTTGATGACCTGATAGATCCTGCAAAACAAAACCTAACTAAGGTGGTGGACGGCCCCGATGTGGGCCCTCTGATGCCAAAGTTAGATTAGGGCTTAAGAAATAGGCAAGAGCCTTTTTAAGTGATAGAAATCTCAAGATATGCTTAAAACGTAGGATATGAAATCAACTTAGAGAGAAAAGCGAGGCCTGAGTCCTCTATTTATAATAAGAAAAGTAGTCCCAATCTAGGGTTTTCCTTTTCTACTATAATTATAATGCCATAAATAGCAACCGACTTTGAATTGGAATTCCTCTTGTATGCTAAGTTCCCATAAATAATAGTACTTATTGAATTACCAAGATACCCATAGGCCGCTGGGCCTATTCATATTCATAGGCCTTTAGGCCTATTCATAAATTCAGTCCACCGGGACCCCATAGGATAGCTTGCATTAGCCTGAGAAGGCCCAGAAATCACGAGACCCAGCCCTCAACGTCGAGCTACTACTCAGCGCCAAGCTGGCATAATAATATTTGGAGATAATAGGTCGCCACCTCGCATAAGAGCTCACCACTCCTATACATCAGGTCGCTACCTTACAAAACAGCTCGCTCAACCCCTAGAAAGATTGCACCTTTTAGGAAATGAGGTCACTTTACCAGAAATACTTGCATGTTGGCGACGTGAATATTTGATGTCGTATCAACACAAATCAAAACTCACTTAACCTATGGGATGAAAAAAAGAATCAATAATAGTTGATTTTGATAAATATATTCATAAACAAAAATATAGCGATCATGAGTTTTCACAATCATACTCATAACCAAAACTACCAACATTAATTTAAATCACAAACTGATTGTAAAAGGCTCAAAATAATTTAAAAGAACACTTTTACTACAAATCAACAAAAATGACTTGACCAAGTCAGCAAAAAACTTGAGTAAATTAGAGGAAAAGAAATCTTCAATCAAAATAAATATACAGAGCTGAAAGAACAAATAAAAAGTGAGTTAAACCATATCTCAACTCACACGAGCCTTGGTTTTCAAAAAGATTAAGAAAATTCCAGCAAAAAATAAAATAATAATAATTCTAATTAGAAATGTTGGGTTGTTTCTTCGAAGTATCGTCATGGAGATTTTTGCCGTTCATAGAGCGGGGCTGATGCGACATCAAATATCAAGGTCGGCAGATAGAAGGTGCAATCTTTTATATGAGGGTGAGATGTTTTGAGAGCGGCGAGCTCTCATGTAGGAGTGGTGAGCTCTTATAAGGTAAAATTATATTATAACAGTTTAGTACTGAGTGGTATCTCGGTATTGAGAGCTGGGCTTTATGGTCAATATATTCTTGGGCCCTGTTGGGCGAATATGCGTTATAGTATGGGGTCCCGGCGGACTAAAAGTATGGCATGGTTATGGGCCTATGGTCATTATGGTAATTCAATGATAGTTCTAATATCTATGATAATTTAGCATAGAGGAGAAGCTCTAACTCTAAGTCGGTCGCTATTTATGGTATTATAATTTAATAGGAGAAGAGAACCCTAGATTGAGAACACGTCTCTTATCTATATATATAGAGGACTCAGGTCTCATTCTTTTCTCTAAGTTAATTTTTATATCTTACGTTTTGAGCTTTCATATCTCTCTCTCAATCAACATTTGACTTAAAGATCGGAGAGCCTATGCCGGGGCTGTCCGCTGTTCAGCTTGGGTTCTATTTTGTAGGTTGATCAGGTCGACAGGAGCTTTCTGAAGGGCTATCAGGTTGCCTAGTACATATTTAAGGTTAGCACTCTCTTTTCTTGGTGAACCAAACCTTTTGGTCGCATCAAGGGGCTCCGTCTGTGGGAAAGAGAGACATCGAGTCCTTGAGCAAAAGGCATGAGAATCTTAACGAACAAAAGGATCACTATCCACTACCACGCATTGCCCATCTGGTCGACTCAACCTTAGGGTGCGAGCTGCTGAGCATGATGGATGCATCACAGGGGTATCATTAAATCCCTTGGCGAAAGAGGATCAACCTAAGTCTAGATTTGTCACTTCAATGGGTACGTATTATTTTATCATGCCGTTTGGATTAAAGAATGCAGGGGCGACTTATCAAAAGTTGGTGGACAAGATGTTCAAAGACCTGTTAGGGTCAACCATGGAGGTCTACGTAGATGACATGCTGGTAAAGAGTAAGAAGGAGGAATCGCATGTGGAGTATCTAAGGAAGCTTTTCTCATACTGAGACATTATGGCATGCGGCTGAACACAAATAAGTGTGCTTTCGGGATCCGATCGGGCAAGTTTTGGGGGTATATGGTGACAGAGCGAGGTATCAAGGTAAACCTAGAAAAGGTGCGAGCTGTCATGGAGATTCCCCACCCTCGAACGGTGAGGGACATACAGGTACTAACTGGTCATATGGCAGGGATTAATCATATTATATCTAGGTCGGCAGAGAAGGGTTTTCTATTTTTCAGAACATTGAGGAAAGGTTCCAAGTTCGAATGAACCAAGGAGGCAGAAGAAGATTTTAACAAGCTTAAGGAGTACCTGGCTAAAATTCAATTGTTAACTAAACCTATGATAGGCGAGGACCTGGTTCTTTACATATCTGTCTGGGAAGTTGCGATAAGTTTAGTGCTAATCAGGGAGGATGTTGGTGTCCAGAAACCCATATATTATATCAGCAGGATGTTGAGAGGTGCTGATTTGAACTATTCCGAACTCGAGAAAGGAGGATTTGCATTGATCTACACTACAAGGAAGCTTCGTCCTTATTTTTTGGGTCACAAGGTTATGGTACGCACTAATTTAGCTCTCAAGCAGATTTTGAGCAATCCAAATGTATCAAGGCAATTGGTGAAGTGGGAAGTTGATCTTAGTGAGTATGATTTGATGTATGAACCAAGAAAGACGATTAAAGCTCTGGTGTTAGTAGCTTTCCTGCAAGAGATGGTGCGTTCGGTAGAGAACGAAGCTGAACAAAATGCGTGGTTGTTACATGCAGATGGATTGACTATGACGTCAGGAGCCGGACTGGGAATTGTTCTGATTAGTCCGGAAGGGGAGAATCTTGATTTTTCCATCAAGCTAGGGTTTAAGGCCTCTAAATACGAAGCATTACTGCAAGGTATTAAAATGGCAAGCGACCTGGGAGCAAGGTGGATTAAAGCAAACACTGACTCACAACTAGTAGCTCGCCAGTATGATGGGACTTTTGAAGCAAGAGAAGAACGCATGCAGGAGTAATTGAAAAAGCTTAAAGAGGAAGTAACTCAATTAAAAGAGTTTAGATTAGAACATCTACCGCGAGTTGATAACACTAGAGCAGATCAGCTCGCCAAAATGGCTGGAACACTGGGCACTTGTAACACAAGAAAGGTCACATTGATGGAGTTAGAACATAGTAGCGTGGAGAAAGAGAAGGAATTCATGGAAATAGATGAAAGAGAGTACTGGTGGACACATATTTGAGAGACTCTCGATAAGGTGGTCGCTGGAAATATGCAGTTATCTACTAAGGAGGCTAGGACGACAACGCAATTCTGTTTGCTGAATGGGTTTTTGTACAAGAGTTCGCACTTTGGCCCATACTTGAAGTGCTTGTCACAAGAGGAAGGGGTGGAGGTTCTACGAGAAATACACGAGGGATATTGTGGAGATCATGCAAAGAGCAGGGAGTTAGTTGGGATAGCTTTGCGAGCTGGTGTTTTCTGGCCAGGGATGAAAGGTATGGCAGGCGAGCTCATTATGACTTACAGGAAATGTCAGATGTACGCACCTATTATTCATGTGCCCACAGAAGATATGATGGTGATGAGATCGCCCTGCCCATTTGCGCAATAGGTTATTGATATTGTGGGGCCATTTCCGAGGACGCCCTGCAAAAAGCTCCATTTGTTGGTCGCAGTCGATTACTTTACGAAGTGGGTGGAGGCCAAGGCTGTGACGAATATTAGCGAGCAGAACATCATTGATATTATTTTTAACAGTAATTTTTGTAGGTATGGCATTCCACGAGTGTTGGTCTCGCACAATGGTGCACAGTTCAATGGGCTTATGATGCAAGATTGGTGCAAAACGATGGGGAAGAAACAACGATTTACTTCTGTAGCACATCCTTAAGTTAATAGATAAGTTGAGGTCATTAATCGTATTATTGTGCAGAGAATTAAGTTGCGACTGGAAAAATAAGGGGGACTTTGGATCGAGGAGCTCTCTTCTATTTTATGGGCTTATTGAACTAATCAACAAACTACGACAGGCGAATCACACTTCAGCTTGGAATTACTAGGAATTCAGCATCCGGTCACTCGAAAGATCGATTGTACTTTTTTATTTTTGTTATTCACTTGGCTTGTTGGACAATTGGCAGACAATTGGCATCAGGTCACTCGATTGGCCCCTTGTTTTTTGATGTTTTAATTTTCTTCAAACTTTTTAGGGATTTGGTAAAAGGTCGTGTGATTCTCCCTTTCTCCTTTGAAATATATGTTTTCTCTTGAATTGTGGAGAATCAATGCCAGGTCTCGTAATTTGTCTCTTCTCTTTTGAGATTTTTATTTTCTTTAGACTTGTGGGGGATTCGGCATTAGGTCTTGAGATTGGACACTTGTCCTTTGAAAATTTTATTTTCTTTATACTTGAAGAGGAATTAATGTAAGGTCACGCGATTGGCCACTTGTCCTTTGCAATATTTCTTTCTCTTGAATTGCGTGGGAATCAGTGTCAATTCGAGTGATCGGACTCTTCTCCTTTGGAGATTTTATTTCTTTAGACTTGTGGGGGATTCGGCTTTAGGTTGTAAGATTGGATACTCGTCATTCGAAAATTTTATTTTCTCAATACTTGTTGGGGAATTGGCATAAGGTCACGCAATTGGCCACTTCTCCTTTGAAATTCTTATTTCTCTAGACATGTCAGGGAATTTGCGTAAGGTCGTGCGATTGGCACCTCATTATTTGTAAAAAAAAACAATTCTTCGAACTTTTCAGGGAGTCAGCATAACGTTGCAAAACAAGCCTCTTTTCCATTGATTTGTTTTCTTTGGAATTACTAGGAATTCAGCATCTGGTCACTCGAAAGATTGCTTGTACTTTTTTATTTTTGTTATTCAGTTGGCTTATTGGACAATTGACATCAGGTCACTCGATTGGCCCCTTGTTTTTTTTGATGTTTTTATTTTCTTCAAACTTTTTTGGGATTCGGCGCAAGGTTGAGCAATTTTCCCTTGTCCTTTGAAATATTTGTTTTCTCTTAAATTGTTGGGGAATCAATGTCAGTTCTCATAATTGGTCTTTTCTCTTTTTAATTTCTTCCCTTTGACTTGTGGGAGAGTCGACATCAAGTTATGAGATTGGCCACTTGTCTTTGAAAATTTTATTTTCTTTATACTTGTTGGGGAAACGGCGTAAGGTCACTTAATTGTCCACTTGTCATTTGATATCTTTGTTTTCTGTTAAATTGTGGGGGAATAAATATCAGGTCACGAGATTGGTCCCTTCTCTTGAAATTCTTATTTTCTTTGGACTTTTGGTGGATTCGGCACCAGATCGTGAGATTGGACACTTATCCTTTGAAGATTTTTATTTTCTTTGGACTTGTGGTGGAGTCGGCATCAAAACAGGCCTCTTTTCCATTGAAATTTTGTTTTCTTTGGAATTACTAGGAATTCAGCATCCAGTCACTTGAAAGATCGCTTGTACTTTTTCATTTTTGCTATTCACTTGGCATGTTAGATAATTGGCATCAGATCACTCGATTGGACCCTTGTTTTTTGATGTTTTTATTTTCTTCAAACTTTTTGGGGATTTGGCACAAGGTCGTGCGATTTTCCCCTTCTCCTTTGAAATATTTCTTTTCTCTTGAATTGTGGGGAACCAATGCCAGGTCTCGCAATTGGTCTCTTCTCTTTAGAGATTTTTATTTTCTTTGGACTTGTGGGAGAGTCGGCATTAGGTTTTGAGATTGGACACTTGTCCTTTGAAAACCTTATTTTCTTTAGACTTGAAGGGGAATTGATGTAAGGTCATGTGAATGGCCACTTGTCCTTTGAAATATTTGTTTTCTCTTGAATTGTGTGGGAATCAATGTCAGTTCGAGTGATCGGACCCTTCTCCTTTGAAAATTTTATTTTCTTTGGACTTGTGGGAGATCCGGCTTCAGGTTGTGAGATTGGATACTTGTCCTTTGAAAATTTTATTTTCTCAAAACTTGTTGGGGAATTAGCATAAGTTCATGCGATTGGCCACTTCTCCTTTGAAATTCTTATTTCTTTAGACATATCAGGGAATTTGCGTAAGGTCGTGCAATTTGAACCTCATTCTTTGGGTAAAAAAAATTCTTCAAACTTTTAGGGAGTTAGCATAAGGTTGTAGAATAGGCCTCTTTTCCATTGAAATTTCGTTTTCTTTGAAATTACTAGGAATTCAGCATTCGGTCACTCTAAAGATCACTTGTACTTTTTTATTTTTGTTATTCACTTGGCTTGTTGGAGAATTGGCATCAGGTCACTCGATTGGCCCCTTGTTTTTTGATGTTTTTATTTTCTTCAAACTTTTTGGGGATTTGGCACAAGGTCGTGCAATTTTCCCCTTCTCTTTTAAAAAATAATATCTTCTCTTGAACTTTGGGGAATCAATGCCAGGTCTCATAATTGGTCTCTTCTCTTTTGAGATTTTTATTTTCTTTGGACTTGTGGGGGAGTCGGCATTAGGTCTTGAGATTGGCCACTTGTCCTTTGAAAATTTTATTTTCTTTAGACTTGAAGGGGAATTGACTTAAGGTCATGCGATTGGCCACTTGTCCTTTGAAATATTTTGTTTCTCTTTAATTGTGGGGGAATCAATGTCAGTTCGAGTGATCTGACCCTTCTCCTCTGAAAATTTTATTTTCTTTGGACTTGTGGGGGATTCGGCATCAGGTCATGAGATTAGATACTTGTCATTTGAAAATTTTATTTTCTCAAGACTTTTTGGGGAATTGGCATAAGGTCACGCGATTGGCCACTTCTCCTTTAAAACTTTTATTTTCTCTAGGCATTTTAGGGAATTGGCTTATCATCCTGTGATTGGCCCCTTGCCCTTTGTAAATTTTTTTCTTTGGACTTTTCATGGAGTTAGCATCATGTTGCACCATAGGCCTCTTTTCCATTGAAATTTTGTTTTCTTTGGAATTACTAGGAATTCAATATCCGGTCACTCGAAAGATCCCTTGTACTTTCTTTTTTATTTGTTATTCACTTGGCTTGTTGGACAATTGGCATTATGCTACTCGATTGGACACTTGTTTTTTTATGTTTTTATTCTTCAGACTTTTTGGGGATATGGCGCAAGGTCCTGCTATTTTCCCCTTTCCCTTTGAAATATTTGTTTTCTCTTAATATATGGGGAATCAATGTTAGGTCTCATAATTGGTCTCTTCTCTTTTGAGACTTTTATTTTCTTTGGACTTGTGGGGGATTTAGCATTAGGTCGTGAGATTGGCCACTTGTCCTTTGAAATGTTTATTTTCTTTAGACTTGAAAGGGAATTGACGTAAGGTCACGTGATTGGCCACTTGTCCTTTGAAATATTTGTTTTCTCTTGAATTGTGTGGGAATCAATGTCAGCTCGAGTGATAGGACCCTTCTCCTTTGAAAATTTTATTTTCTTTGGACTTGTGGGAGATTTGCCTTCATGTTGTGAGATTGGGTACTTGTCCTTTGAAATTTTTATTTTCTCAAAACTTGTTGGGGAATTGGCATAAGTTCATGTGTTTGGCCACTTCTCCTCTGAAACTCTTATTTCTTTAGACATATTAGGGAATTTGCGTAAGGTCGTGCAATTGGCACCTCATTCTTTGTAAAAAAAAACAATTCTTCGAACTTTTCAGGGAGTCAGCATAACAAAGAATACATAATCAAAAAGTTTGAGGGAAAAGGGGAAGTACCTGGTTTCGAGGTGAGAAGGAAGACCTTGACCGTAGAAGAAATGGAAGAGAAATCTCGACTGAGAAGAGCACAAAGAAACATAGAAGATAGTAATGAACCGGGAGAAAGTTCTTTTTGGAAAAATAGGATTTGGCGGGATACACGCAATTAATGTGTGTTAGTGCACAATGTACGAAGAGACTGTTAGAATAAGGTGACCAACAAAGCCAACTTGTGGGTGTGGTCTGACCATTCTCTTGTAATACAATCGGTTTTTATTCGTAATAATATCTTTTATACTTATTGGCATTCCATATCTTTTATCCCATGCTAGTTGCATAGGTATGGTCCTGATGAAGTTACTTTATTACGGTGGATTGGTCTAGCAGAACCGTGAGATAATCCAGCACGTAATGTAACTCGTCGAACTTGTTCCTAGTCAAAGGGTTACGCCATAATGAGGATACAGGCCTTTCCCATTAAGACTAGTACTTAGTGTATGTGGACCGCGTCTCATCGGTCACGGTGTCTGGACATCGACATACATAAGTAGGTGCTCATAAGATGAGTTCACTGAACTCCCTCACCTAGAAATCTCTAAGTGGTTCCCACTCATCGAGTAGATGATTTCTATGGTATAGCGTACAACATTAATCCTTAAGACCCGACCTCACCGTGACTTCACTAGAGGACAGGCTATGTTTGTGACCTGTCTCTGTGTCTCTTTGGAGGCCGATCAAAAGGGCAACGTCGCATAGTCGGGAATCTAGTGGAAGTCCTGTGCATGTAGTAGGGGATTCGACGCATGATAAGT
>BMAC01000930.1:5569-24419 GCA_014905375.1 Phtheirospermum japonicum
AAAGTGCAATAAGGTCCTCTGTTGCAATGAAAGTAATGACAAAAAGAACCAACCTCTTCGAAATTAGGTGATTGTGGGACTTGCCCGCAGAAACTGGTTTTCTCCCAGGTTCAAAAACAAGAGGCGTTTAACAGCAATTGCTGAAGATTAAAAGATTTAAATCCCTTCAAGGATGAAGAAAATCTGGACTCAAAATGCTCCAATCTTTAAAAATTGCCTTCTTGAGAGATTTTGACGTAGTCATTAACTTGGGTTAAGGGGTAAGTTTCCATTGACTTCACCTAGGGCAATGTTGGTTTATAATGTTGTTAGTAATAAAAAGCAACATTGGATCAAAACACTGAAATCATAATGTATTCTATTTTAACCTTTTAGGTCATGATTTTTATGCATCCCGTAGGACATTCATACTTTGTGAATATGCCATCTTGCTGTGCGTTTTGTTTCTTGTGTTTTTGTCTTACCTGAAATCTCTTAATTTTGTTTTGAATTGAGCTAACCAAGTGTTTCAGTGGAGTTATAATTGGACGGCTGGACAGGTAATAATGAGGTGAATTTGGTGAGTGAAAATTAACAGTGCACAAGATAGGTAAAACTGTGCTGATGGTTCATTAAAATCAGCTTAGTATTTTTCGGCCTATTTTGTAAATTAAGTTGTGCAAATTTTTTTTTAAAAAAAAGGAAAGAGAGATTATGGAAAGAGTTGGTGGGATAGGCTGTGTGTTCACGTAGCCTAATTCTAGGAGGAGTGGCACCTTTTATATAGAAACAAAAATCGTGTTTTTAAAAGACAAAAATCGGACGGTGAATTTTTTTTGGGTATTTTCCTTATACTTACCTTCTCTCTCCTTGTGTGCAACGGTCAATTTTTGGAAGGATAAAAAGCTGATTTACTTTTTACCATTGGCTCACAATTGCAAACCCTTTTCGGATTAAAACTCTAAGAATCCTTACTCCTCTCAAATTCTCTCGATTATTTTGTCTCTTGGTTGTGTGTGTTTGGGAAATTTTGCAGGATGTCTAGTTCTCCACCGCCGTCTGTCCCAAAACTGCCAGAAGAGGTTCGCCGCTCTGGAGACCATGTCCCACTGCCGTTTCCAAAAATTGGTGGCCTTGATATTCGTGTGGATATTGGTGGTGGTAGTTCTTCAAACCCACCACTATCAACATCGCCGGCACAATCGCCTACGCCTGTTTCTCTCGCTGCCGTGCCTGTTCCATTGCCGGTCGATGCCACGCCAGTTGCTTAAGTGTTCCCTGGACAGCCTGGGAATGAAATTGACGTCGATAATCTCCCAGACTTAGCTTTTTTGGCTGAGACCTTTGGCCGTGTGGGAAACCCAACTTTGAAGCGGTCTAGGCGCTTGCGCAACATACCGCCCGGCGTTGTGCCGCCCGCGGTCACAAAAAGCAAGGCTGGTCCACGTCGCCACGTGCCTATCGAACACATGAATCTCCGGGAGGATGTTGTTGTGGAGTCTGACCCTGATGATCATGATTTTGAGCCTACTGCTCCGATTGCCGGAGATGTGCCGCCGTTTGCTTCTGCTCCCAGTCTGCCGGAGAAGAAGAAGTTTACTAGCCGGAAGCAGCTTGTACGTAAAGCCAATAGGAGACCCAGCCTGACGAAGGACAGTGTCTCTCCCAGCCAGGCAAAGGTCAAAGTTTCTCCTGGATCAACTGCTACTGAGTAATCTTCGCCCCCTTACACGGTACTGGACTTTATCACCGGTGAAGTTACAAGTTCTGCCAAGCCACTCGACGATGATCCCTCGCTGTCTCCAGTTCGTGCTGCTTCACCTGAATTTGACACAGGTCTTTTTGAGTATTCGCCTGATTCATCATTCGATGTGCCTTTGAAAGATATTTTTGTTGCATGCAAAAAGGACAAGAAGAAAAAGAAGGCTGTTGCAAAGGAGGATGTTGCTAGTCATGTTGGTAGTCCCACACTGTTTATGTCCCAAGAACTACTCCTGCTCCCTCGCCTTCTTCTTCTAATGCATCAGCTCACACCCATTCCTCTTCCGGAACTGCTACTCCAACCCCCGAGATTGAGGACATGGACCCCTTTTGGGAGAAGTTTTTAACTGCTGAAGCTGCTGAGTTGTTTGATGTTTATCAAACTCGCCACATGATTGCCGAGAGGAGATTGCCAGTTGATTTGTTTGAGCGCCACAATCTGATATCCTACCTCCGATTTCACGGTATGTATTCCACAGTCTCTACTGCCATACCATTTGTTAAGGACATAGTTCTTGAGTTCTATGCGAACATGTTGCCCTCGATTGTTGATTTGAGCTCTGAGAACTATGGCAAAGTTTTTGTGCGTGGTAGTGTTTTTTCTTTCACCCCTGATTTGATTGATGAGTTTTTTGGGACTGAACCGTTTCGGGGTGTGTCTAATGTGGATGATATGGATGAGGTTGTGTCTTTTTTATCTGGTGGTATGGTGCATTCCTGGTTTGAGCAATTGCCGAGCACTAGGCTCTCATCTCTCTATTCTATTATGCATAAAGTGGCTCTTTGCAACTGGGTCCCTTCCAAGAACACCACATGTGTGACTCGGCCTCAGGCCCAGTTTTTGTTTAAGCTTGGAAAGGGTATTAAGTTCAGTTTCGGGCACCATGTTTTTGATATTGTGACTAAGTTTGCCACATCAAGGTCTGCTGCCTCATTGTGTTTTCCCTCTCTTATTTTCAGCTTGTTGAAGAACCAAGGTCTGACGCTTCTCCCAGATGATGTGCTCACTGGTGATGCGGATTGGTTTGCTTTCCGAGGCCAACATACTACTGGTGCTAGGGTGATCGATTTGCCTTAGCAGGCTCCAGTCCAAGCTGATGTTGATAGTGATGTTGGGAGTGCTGATCCCAACATGGTTCGTTTTTCTGCGCAGCTCCTGCGTGCGCATGTTGCCTCCATTGACTTGCAGATTTCTAAGCTTCAGGCTCTCCGCACCTCGCTTTTGGAGGCCCTTTCCCTTTCTGGTCAAAAAGGGGGAGAGGACGTTGACGCGAACATAGGGGGAGACAATGCTGATGGAAAAGATGTTGCTGATATTGCCGAGAATGAGACTGCTACTGCTGCCACTGCTGCTGAAGATGTTGTTGCTGCCGAAGCCTTGGCAAGCCTTGCTCAAGAGAAGAGGCGTAAGTGAATTCGAGCGCACAACAAGGCTTTGAAGAAGATGATGAAACTGAGGGAAAAGAAGAAGAGGAAGAAGAGTGGTGAAGGAACTTCGACATCTCCTCGACGGTCAAAGAGGATTCGAAGTCATTAAGTTCATTTACTCTGTTTGTTTTGTGAAGTGCTGGTTATTTTGAACAATGTTGGTTTGTAATGTTGGTTTGAGTTTTAAAAATATTGGGTATTTTGTTTAGTTTGAGTTTTCTATCTTAGGGGAGTTAGTATTTTTATTTTTCATTTGTGTTTGCGTCTTAGTGTTTTGTCCAGAAAGGCAAAAGGGGGAGATTGTTGAGGAATTTATTCTTGGCAATAATTCCTATTTTGTTATTTGCCTTTCTTGGGCACATAATAAGTTAGGAAACTAGATTTAGGACAATATTAATTTTCCTAGTTTATGTACAAGACTTTAATTATTCCTAGATTGTGTTTAGGATTTTACCAAGTTTAGGATTCTTGGTTGTCTATTTAAGACACAAGAATTCCTAATACTTGGACACACTTTTTACGCACGGATTTTCTTGAAGACGCAAGGCTTGACGCAAGACGCACAAGAAATGGAGAAAAACACGAAGAAGAAAATTACTTGGAGCCAACGATCGTGATAAACAAGATCTTTTAAGTTGTGTGACCGACGGAGAAGATCTTGCCATTCCGGCAACAAGTATTTAGTATCAAGTTTCTTGATATTTAGTTTTCATATATTACTTTATATTTTGTATTGAACGTGAAGTGAAAGTAATATAGTTTTCGGGTTTGTACACCCAAGTTCACAAGTATTTACTTGTGAACTGAATTTGTTTAATCGTGTTCTCATATTTTAAATTCCGCTGCATAAATTTAATTTACTCTGGTCGATGTTGTTAACTGATGTTGGTAACATTGATTAACAACATCGTGAATCTGAGAATTATTCTTATATCCATAGACCTTCTAATTTTACACAATAATTAAGGTAATATAACAGACATGCAATATACGCTAATACGCCCCCTCAATCTAAATGGGAGGAGGACAAACATTGAGATTGGAACGAAAATCATCAAACAACACCGAAGGAAGACTTTTGGTGAAAACATTAGCTATCTGTGATCGAGATGGAACATGAAGCACACGAACTTGCCCCTTGGCAACCTTCTCGCGAACAAAATGAATATCTAATTCGATGTGCTTCGTGGGTTGGTGCTGAATCGGATTCCCCGCAAGATACACTGCACTGATATTATCACAGTAGACCAACGTAGCGGTCATGATAGGATGTTGCAGTTCAAGTAGTAAATTTCGAATCCAACACGATTCAGAAACCACATTAGCAACACCCCTATACTCAGCCTCAGCACTAGAACGAGAAATAGTTGGTTGCCTCTTGGCCGACCACGAAATCAAGTTGTCCCKAAGAAAAACACAGTAGCCCGACGTAGAACGGRGAGTATCCGYGCAGCCAMCCCAATCGGCATRGGTGTAGGAGACAAGAGATGTAGTAGACGAGGAGGAGAGATGAAGTCCAAGATCCATAGTACCCTGAAGATAGCGGAGAATACATTCCAAGGCACCCATATGAACCTCCCGGGGATCATGCATAAACAAACATACCTGCTGGACCGCATACGCAATATCAGGACGTGTAAAAGTGAGGTATTGGAGTGCCCCAGCCAGACTACGGTAGAGAGTCGGATTAGGAAAAGGAGGACTCTCAGCACTTGCCATCTTTGGTTTCGTGTCAACAGGAGTAGCGGCCGGCTTACAATTCTCCAAACCAGCCCTATGGGTAATCTCCTTGGTGTACTTCTTCTGCGACAAAAACAATCCCCCACTGTGAGGCGTCACTGCAATACCCAAAAAATAATTCAAAGTACCCAAGTCCTTCATGGAAAATTCAGTACTTAATCGAGAGACAATCTCAGAGCGAAGCGTAGTCGACGAGGCTGTCAAGAGGATATCATCCACATATAACAACAAATACGACGAAATCCAATAGCGGAAACAAAGTCCGAGAAATATTTGTTCCATGCACGCGGAGCTTGTCGTAATCCATACAAAGACTTCTTCAATAAACAAACGTGATCCGGACGTTGAGAATCTCGAAAACCAAGCGGCTGGTGCATATACACTATTTCAGTCAACTCCCCATGAAGAAAGGCATTTTTAACGTCTAACTGATGGATACACCATTTCTTGGAAATAGCAAAATTCAATACCACCCGAATAGTTGTCGGTTTGACCATCGGACTAAACGTATCTCCACAGTCAATACCCACTTGTTGAGTTCTACCATCGCCGACGAGACGAGCCTTGTATCTCTCAAACGAACCATCTGCACTTTCRTTYRGAGTAAAMATCCACATAGAARGAATCACGTTAGTATTAGGYGGACGGGGTACCAACACCCACGTTTTATTATCAATAAGAGCATTAAATTCATCATCCATAGCCGATTTCCAATTAGGATCCCTAAGGGCATCAATAGGACGTTTAGGAAGAGGAGATCGAATAGTAGAGGATAACAAATTGAAGACTCTCTTTTTCTTAACAATGCCACTCTGACTARGWGTGARAGGACGTTGAGATARCARCGGATTATYTACTAATGGAATATCGGACGCGACGTTCGGAGGGATGTCCGGGGGAGCATCTGTCACTGGAGATGGGGACAGAGGAGAAGTTTGGTGAAACTTAACATAAGGAGAAGGACTATCATCGAGGAATTCGTATGAGGAAGGGGTGGGTGATTGTACCTCCCTYAATGGAAACCGAGACTCATCAAAWATGACATGACGAGAGATGAAAAATTTCTTTGTGGAAGGAMCATAACATATATACCCACGGTGACCCGACYYAAACCCCAAGAAGATACACGGAGTAGAACGTGYCTYAAGTTTGTGAATAGTCGTGGACGGGAACAATGGATAACACAAACATCCAAACACARGTAGATGATCATATGTCGMGTGTTTATYGTAGAGGASGGAGACTGGGGTATGAGAAGAAAGACCTTTCTTCGGAAGAATATTGAGAAGATAAGTCGACATTTGGAGAGCAAGATGCCAAAMTMAGGCCGYAATCGAACCATGACTGAGCAAAGTACGAARCATATTATTAATAGTGRGAATTTGGCYTTCAGCTTTACCATTTTGGGAAGATGTATAAGGACACGAGAARCGAAATACCATCCCATGAAGTGTAGKAAACTCTCYAAACGATTTGTTATCAAATTCCCTCCCATTATCACACTGAAATGATTTAATGTTCTTTTCAAATTGAGTTTGAACAAGAGAACAAAACTTCAAGAAAGTTAAAAACACATGAGATTTATGAGCTAGAGGGAAAGTCCTCAAATAATTGGAATAATCATCCAGAAACAAAACATAATATCGATGTCCTGAAGAACTTAACATAGGAGAGGTCCACACATCACAATGAACAATATCAAATGGCAAAATGGTACGAGATGTTGAAGCTAAAAACGGTAATTTAATATGTTCCCCCAAAACACAAGAAGAACAAACCACTGAAGGTAATTGTCTATTACAAAAAAGTTTATTATTTCGTCTAAGATTCTCTAAAGCATGAAATCCCGGGTGACCCAAACGGTCATGCCAAATGGTAGGGGTGGTGGCGACGCATGCTGACTCAGAGGATTGATGAGCAGACAGGGTAGACGTTACGGGATACAATGGGCCTCGACTCTCACATCTCATTCGGGGCTTCCCCGTCAGAAAATCCTTAACAGAAAAACCAAACGGATCAAATTCAACAGACACATAATTATCAGTCGTAAATTTCCTCACAGACACTAAATTCTTAATAATATCTGGAGCATGCAAGATATTATTCAAGCCAAGGTTGGACGAGTAGGGAAAACTAGATTGTCCATAACCAGAAATCGGAATAGAGGTACCATTACCAACAATAATTCCCTTATTAATGCTCGAATTGACATAAGACGAGAGTGTACCTCTTGACGGCGTCATGTGGGATGTTGCGCCTGTGTCCATGTACCAATTTGGATCCGGAGGAGAGATGCCCAGCCTGTACATAGCGCTTTCAATGTCGGTTGGTGAGGGAGGCTTAGAGGCGAAATACGCCTGAGGACGAGCCCCAAGTAATCTCGGCTGCGACGCGGGGGGACGGTTCGGATACCCAGCTGGAGGCCGAGACCACAAGGTGGTCGGATATGGGCAAGGTGGCAAGGGCCACTGGCCATGGCTGCTGCTGCGGCCACTGGGGCTGCCACTGCGGCTGCTGCTGCCACGATGAACGGGACGTTCCTGGAGATGCCTGGCCATGACTACCGCGGCCCTTCTTCTTGTTGTGACGGCGAACAGGTGTGGCAGTCCGCTGTTGCTACTGGTAGGATGTGTAGGGATGAGCAGCAGGTCGCGGGTTGACCATAGAAGAAGCCGGGGACGGCGGCGGTTGCACATTCGCGACCATCGCGACTGTAGACGACGCGCTTTTGGCCAAACCCGCTTCCTCCAAGATGAGCATCGAACGGGCCTTGTAGAATTCTGGGAGTGGGTTGCTTTGTCAAAGGAGAGTACCGACGCCATTGTACACCTCGGTGAGGCCATCCACCATCTGCAAGACGAGGCAGTTATTGGATACCGGAGCTCCAACGTTAGTGAGTTGATCGGCGAGGGATTTTAGATGTTGACAATAGGCGGGGGCAGACGAAAAATTCTCCATCATGACGCTTGAGAATTCCTGTTCCAGGGTGACCGCCCGTGAGTGCTTGTTCCTGGAAAATATCTTGAAGACGATCCCATGCCTGTTTGGCCGTGGAGTCGGCCACGAGGATGGTGTGGAGGAGATCGGAGGATATGGTTGAATAAACCCACTGGAGAACCGTAGCATCCAACGTCTCCCATAATTCCTTCTCGGCAGGGGTAGATGGAGCCGGTAGTGGGGTCGTGGTGGACGGGAGAATATGATTGATGACGCGATGAGAACGGGCATGAATTTTGAATAACTCATCCCACGTCGCATATTGGACGTTTTCCAACTCTAGAGTGATAGGGATGTGGTTGCGGATGTTGGATACGGAAAGGGCCGGATGAAACTCTGATTTTCCAGCGGCCATGAGAGGAGGAAGATGGCAGCATCTGGTGAAAAGAAGAATAAAGAAAAATCAGAGAGACGTGGATGAAGAGGGCGCAGCGGAAAAAAATTCTGAAACCCTAACTTCTGATACTATGTAAAATAATGATATTCCGTGATTTATTTACCTTTGAGAATTACAATATATAGACAATCTAACTAACTAATTCCTATAAGTTAGGCAATAATTAAGGTAATACAACAGACATGCAATATACGCTAATACAGTTGTCTATCTATCAGTGGGGACGTGTTAAAGAATCTTGCTGGGAAAGTATGCTGACTTTAACTTCTTGAACGAGGAAAATGACGCAGAAATAATTGAAAAACCTTTTGAGGAGAATCGAGTGATCCCTAGTGTGGATGCTGACATGTCTGCTTATAGAGCGGATTATTCTGCGTTCGGAGGTGGACATGTTGGAATCGAGGCTCGTCATGCAATTGCTGCTCTGTGTGAAGTTTGCTCGATAGACTCATTGATATTCAAACTTTATTCTCCTCTTAAAGGTTATCATTTGTTGCTATTCTTTTCTAAGAATTAGAAAATTATATAATTATTTTTATATAATTATTGATCCAGGATTCTGCCTGTTTTTTGATTTCCCAGTGCAAGAGGATATTTGCAAAGCTATCTGAAAACTTCAAAGGATGGTAATTTGCTTTCTATAATGTGGCTTTTGGTTGGGATATTCAAATATTAGCGTATATATTAATTCATCTTAATTACTATATTCTTAATAATTTTCTTTGTTGGAAATTCAAGCACAAAAGGGAATATATATATATATATATATATATATATATATATATATATATATATATATATATATATATATCACTGTAACTAGAAAATAGGAATAAATAAAAGAACTGTAGTCGAGTCGAGTAAAACTCTTTTTGCAAAACGAAATTGTCCCGGTATTACTCTTCGATTTTGGAAATTCATCCACAAAGATGAAACGACTACGTCTCTAGTATAACAACACCGTAAATACTAGAGCTCCAGCGAACGGGAAGAATTTGGACAGAGCTACGAGAAAGAAAGAATGCAGCTGTGTTGTGTTGTATGTTCTGTGTGTTATGAATCATGGACCTCTCACCCTTATATAGGGGTTCCACCGGAGGGGTAATAATGGAAGCATAATGACAGTCAGGTGAGTTAACGATCATGCATTAAGTTGCATAACGTTTTCGTATGTTTGAAACGTACCTGAACGGTCAGGAGTTTTACTTACCATTTTCGTACATTTGAAACGTACCTGAACGGTCAGGAGCAGCTAAAAAGGTAGCCAGAGGTGATTCGGAACATCAATTCGGACTACCCAAGTAGGACCAACCAATCGGACTAATTCTCCAAGGTCCAAGGACCAAGGTCCAGGTCCGGACTCAGGCACGGGCTCGACTCCGTCGAAGGTGGACGGGCGAACCCTTTGTTCACACAGAGTCCACAATATCCGCTGGTCCACTAGATGTCCAATCATTAAAAAGTAATCACTTTTAAATTCCTTTCCGCGTTGATTATAACTCAATGTGGGATAAACAAAAATACACTTAAACAACCGTTCAACTACGAAGTACTATTTCCCACTCTTTAATAATTGGATTTGAGAAATTCAAAAGGTTATGATTAACTACACGAAACGTAGATCGAGCCTACAATATTCGTTATGAGTTTTCGCTGCACCATTAAATGGATTAAGTCTAATTTAACAACAATCCCCCACATGAGTGATAAAATCCAAAAAGAAAACATGTATGCAAATACTTAGATTAGTCCTTAAGAGACAATAGAGAATAGGGATAGGTGGCTTGTGGTCTTGAATCCTCCTTAGTTAATAATTCCGAGCATACCGGCGGATTAGTGAACATAAATCTTGAACTATTCCCCTTTGTGTATACTAGACAATAGTACCAACCCACTAAGGTCTCAGAATTATTTCGTTCTCACGTTTGTGTCCGTTTCTGGACATAAACAACTTCTTTGGATTCATAAGCATTCACTAGAAGCGGCCATCACTTCTCGCTTACATAGGTGATTCTTAAAATGAGTATTCTGTCATACTCAAGTCAAAGACCTGCATAGGTGATTTGTACTTTTTTGTACACTTTTTTGTTACCTTTTTGTGTCGCATTCGCGTGTGTTTTGCTTGTATTTACAGGTTTTATGAGTCATTTTGGCCTACTTTGTTAGTTTTAGGTTTTTATAGCCTTTGTGCGGTTTTTAGTCGTTTCTCGTACATTTTTACCCTTTTTCCTATTTTTGGCCGTAGGATGACCAAGCGGTCCCGAGCACGCTCGGAGCATCCCATTCGACTCGGATTGGAATGGGTAAAGCAAGAAAACACAGCGTGAACGAGGAGTGACAACCGACAGACATTTAGAGCGAAACGAGAAAACCGAGCCGGAGCAGCCGAGCCAGTCGATCGACTGACCACCAGTCGATCGACAGGTGGGTCGACTGGAAGGGTGAAATCGACTGGAGTCCACTGAGTTCGGAAATTTTGGGCAAAGCAGTCGATCGAATGACACTTAGTCGATCGACTGCTCCTCGGTCGATCGACTGAGACGTAGTCCAGCTCGTGATTTTGGTCCTTTTTGACATTTTTGCCCCTGCATTTTTGTATATATAGAACCAGCTCTCAACCTTATCCAACAACCCTTCCTTGGCGGAATTTGGGGCTTGGTCCATTTCCTCCAAGCCTTTATTCTTGCATTTTCAAAATCCTAGTTCATAAATCCTTAGTTTAATGTAGTTTTAGCTAGCTTAGTAGTTAATCTAGTTTAGCTTAGTTGGTTAGTTTTTAGTTAGTAGTTAGTTAGTTTTTCTTAAGCAAGTGTTGGAGTGAGTGACACCTCCTTCATTTGTGGTGTTTGTTGTTGAAGACTTGAAACTTTTGTTGGAATGCAAAGTAATCCTTCTCTTTTATGTTGTGTTATGTTTGTGTTGTTGATTTTGCTTTGGTGTTGGTTGTTTAATTTTCTACCTTGTAGTTCTTGTTGTTCTTGCAAACTCCATGGATGCTTTCATCTTCAAGCTTTTTACTTCATTTAGCTAGGCAAACTTTTGGTTCTTAAATGATATATGAAGTCTTTTTTCTTTGAGCAATTTGACTTCTCTTAAATTTAATGCTTTTTGACCAATTACAATTTCAAAACTTTTGATTTCCCTCCAATTTCCCCTTCAATGTGCAAGCCTTCATGCCATTAATTAATTACTTTCAAGCGAGCTTTAATTTGTATTGATGCAATTAATTTAGTAATTACGGGTTTAGGGTTTAGGTTCATTTAGAACCATTAATCGGATTTTGTTGAGGCTTGGGATTGACGACCCCTACACTTGGTCGACAATTTGGGATTGACAACCCCYAATCGTGGATTAAGTYCTCGMRAAAAACTYATTAATCGTGGAGACGAYRRGAACACCCTAAAKCCTKATTTTCATTATTTTCATTAAAGTCTTCTTTTCAATTCAAAACTCAAATCAAACCAATGACTTAATGCTTTCTTAGTTTAGATTAGTGTAATTTAGCTTAACAAGAGAGTGACTAAAAACACCGACCGCCGATTATATTTATCCTCGAGAGACACGACTCGGGAAAACTTACCGCTCTACAATCGACTCCGTACTATTGCGGAGAAGATTTCTTAGAGTGCTAAGAATTCTTCGATCAATGGGAATCATTAAAAATCAGAGACTTATCCTCACCACGTGACAGATTAAAACTCTACTTTTGTCGTTAGGGAATAGGATCGTAGAGTTTTACTTACCCAGACTTTTATAGTTTAGTTTTCTCATTGAACCACTCATCATGGTTGTGTTTCCACTACAATCATCTTTAAGATGTGGGTTTCACTCCCATTCCTTCTATCAACTTATACATCTGATCTCGAGCTATATTTTTAGTAAACGGATCCGATAGATTATCTATCGACTTTACGTAGTCAACTGAGATAACCCCACTCGATATCAAACGTCTTACGGTGTTATGTCTTCGACGAATATGTAGAGACTTACCGTTATACAGACCACATTTTTCCCTTCCAATAGCAGCTTGACAATCGTAGTGAAGCATTACTGGCGGCACGGGTTTCTCCCTACATGGAATATTTTCCAGAAAGTTACGAAGCCATTCTGCTTCTTCACCTGCTTTATCCAAATCGATAAACTCAGATTCCATGGTGGATCGGGCTATACAGGTCTGTTTAGTGGATCTCCAAGAAACAGCTTCTCCCCCTATTACAAACACATACCCACTCGTAAACAACGAGTCCTTTGATTCGGATATCCAGTTTGCATCACAGTAACCTTCAAGTACCCTGGGGTATCTACCATAATGTAGCCCAAAGTTCAGAGTATACTTTAAGTATCTCAAAACTCTCACAAGCACTTTCCAATGTTCTCCACTTGGATTGCTCGTATATCGACTTAGTTTGTTTACCGAGCAAGCTTGATCAGGTCTTGTACAATTAGAGATGTACATCAGACATCCAATGATCCTATTATAGTCCTCCTGAGCAACAGGGTCACTCTGTTCTTACTTAAGTGAACATTGAGTTCCAATGGTGTCTTAGCTGGAACTATCGTAAGAATTGAGTTTCTTGATTACTTTCTCAATGTAATGATATTGTGACAAGACAATTCCATCTGGAGTTCTTATAATTCTTATACCAAGAATTATGTCAGCAACTCCCAGATCCTTCATGTCGAAATTCCTTTTTAACTTGAGCTTCGTCCCATTAATCACTTGTATGTTACTATCCATGATTAACATATCATCTACATAAAGACATATTATAACAAATTCGTCATTAGTTTTCTTAATGTAGACACACTTGTCGCACTCGTTTATCTTGAAACCATTTGACATCATCACTTTGTCAAATTTCAAGTGCCATTGTAAAGGTGCTTGTTTTAAGCCATATAACGACTTAACCAGTTTGCACACCTTTCTTTCTTGTCCAGGTTTTACAAAACCCCAGGTTGTTCCATATATATTTCCTGTTCTAAATTGCCATTTATAAAAGCTATTTTTACATCCATTTGGTGAATCTCAAGATTTCGCAAAGCAGAAATCGCTAGAAGCACCCGGATAGAGGTAATTCTCGTCACAAGAGAGTATGTATCAAAGAAATCATATCCCTCCTTCTGGAGAAATACTTTCACAACCAGTTGAGCTTTATACTTATCGATTGATCCATAAGCTCTGAACTTCCGTTTCAGAATCCATTTACATCATAAAGGTTTACAACCTTTTGGTAAGTCAGTCACAATCCAKGTATGGTTCTGCATGATCGAATCGATCTCGCTCTGAACAGCTTCCTTCCAAAATGGACTATCGGTCCGGGAAAAAGCTTCTTTTAATGAAGTTGGTTCTTCATCCAAGATGAAAACCACATATTCGAGACCGATTCGCAACTTTATCTCGAGTGCTCCGCCTAGGAGTTAGAGCTTCAAGTTCTGAACCAGGTCGTTTACGAGACTTAAGTTCTACCCCCAAAAGTTCGTGACTTGTAGTTCCTTCAGCATTACCAGTGTTTGAACTGGATGTAGCTTTATCCTTACAAGGATAGATGTCTTCAAAGAATATCGCATTATTTGACTCAATAGTAGTTCTGACATTCATGTCCGAAATATCTGACCTATGAATTATAAATCGATAGGCGCTACTATTTAGTGCATAACCAATAAAAATAAAATCAACCGTTTTAGGTCCGATTGTCACCTACTTCGGCAGAGGCACTTCTACCTTCGCTAAACATCCCCACACTTTGAGGTATTTATAGGAAGGTTTCCTACCTTTGCAAAACTCATAGGGAGTTTCGTCCCTACCTTTAAGTGAAATTTTATTGAGGATAAAGTTAGCCGTTAAAACAGCTTCCCCCCACATGTTCTGAGGTAACCCATAACTAATCAACAACGCATTCATCATCTCTTTCAAAGTACGATTCTTTCATTCAGCAACGCCGTTCGATTGAGGTGTATACGGAGCTGTACTTTGATGAATTATGCCACTTTCGTTGCACAAATCTTCGAACAGAGCTACGTATTCTCCTCCTCTATCACTTCGAATAGATTTGATTTTGCAGTTAAGTTGATTTTCGGCTTCACTTTTGAAGTTCTTAAAAGCTTCAGTAGCCTCATCTTTACCTCTTAAAAGGTAAAAGTAACAATACCTTGTGCGATCGTCAATAAAAGTAATAAAATACTTTTTGCCACCTCTGGTTTGCACAAATCTTAAATCACATACAACCGTGTGAATTAATTCTAGAGGTATCGTGCTCCTTTCTACCAATTTAAACAGTAACTTTGTCATTTTTGCTTCTACACAAATTTCACACTTACTTTTAACGACAAATTCATTTACTTTAAGTAAATTGAGATTTGAAAATCATTTTATTGCATTTAGATTAACGTGGCCTAATCTACAATGTCATAAACTGGAGCACTCGGTCAAGTAAGAGCAATCAGAAGTAATTTTATTAATGACAGGTTTTGGGCGTATAACCATTACACTAAGTTTGAACAATCCATCTGTAAGATAACCCTTACCCAGAGGTGTTCCAATCTTAAACAATACAAACTTATTAGACTCAAATACAAGTTTAAAACCACGACTAACTAGAATTGAACCAGAGACTAAATTCTTCCGGATGTCCAGAACGTGCTGCACCTCATTCAGAGTGATCTCCTTGTCGGAGGTCATTTTGAGGACAACCGAACCAACACCTGCAACTTGCGAAGAGGCTTGGTTTCCCATGTTCAACTTCCTTCCCTCACAGGGATGGTATTTGGAGAACAAGCTTCGGTCTGCACATACATGGGCGGTTGCAGCAGTGTCTATGAACCATTGACCATGATTCTCGACCATATTAGCTTCTTCAGTGATAACCGCAATAAAATTATCACTAGTTAAATCTCTCTCGGCTAAGTGGGCACTCGGCTTGGCCTTCTTTTGCTTTGGCTTACGACAGTCCTTAGACCTGTGTCCAGGTTTGCCACAATTGAAGCAATTGCCGTTGAACTTCTGAGAAGAAGGAGCTTTCGGCTTTGCGTTGCCAGGACGCGGCCTCTTCTTCGAGTTGTCTCCTTGTTCAATTAGGTTCACCCGAGGTTCGAACGAACCTTTTGACTTCTGGTACTGAAATCGAACTTCGAACTCAATTCGTAACTTCCGGATTACATCTTCAAGAGACATCTCATTTCGCTTGTGTTTGAGATAGGTCTTGAAGTCTTTCCAGTTCGGAAGAAACTTATCAATCATGGCAGCAGCCGTGAAAGCATCAGAAAAAACCATCTCCTCGGTGTGGATGTCGTTCACCAGCATTTGGAGTTGTTGAACTTGTTCCATAATAGGGCGAGAATCAACCATTTTGTAGTCCATGAAATTTGTGACAACAAATTTTTTAGTACCAGCCTCGTCGGAGCTGTACTTCTTCTCGAGTGCCTCCCATATTTCTTGGAGGTCTTTACGTCCGAGTACACGTTATTTAGACTATCTTCCAGGTTACTCAGAATAAAACCTTTACACAGATAGTCACCGCTGTGCCAATTATCTTAGGCGGTGCGAACAGTGAAACTGGTCTCGAACTCATCCGGAGTGAGTGGTTCGTCTTCCTTCACGAAGTTAGCGAAGCCAAGCATCGTGAGGTAGAAAAACATCTTTTGTTGCCGACTCTTGAAGCCTTCACCATTGAATTTAGGAGGCTTCTCCGCGGCCGACATAATCCATGAGGAGTGCACCGGATCGGCCATAGTCGGAACAAACGTCCCCATCGTACCCGTTGAATAGGTATTTGAAACAAATGAATATGTTGGCGGAGCAGTTGAGAACATGCTTTTAACCGTAGTTCCCGTCATCCCAGAAGAATGGATCACAGCCGAAGCTGACACAGTTTGGACCGAAGTCCCCATCCCATAAGGGATCGTTCCAGCAGCCGAAGCTGTGGCTGAGGTCAGTTGGGTCGACGAGATGCGCCTCACCAGCATCTGCAGGAGGGAGTCGAGAGTCCCTTGGTTGAGGAGAAAATCAGCATGATTGGTGTTCATGTTTGGCGTAGACGCGCCAATCGTGGAGTTGTTCGTGACTGTAGGGGCAGAGAGCGTCGTTGGAATGCCAGGGAAAGCGGAGGAGGTATTGGCAGAAGCAGTCGAGCTTATCGATCCAATTGTCGAGCTTGTTGCGGTGTTAGAGGTAGACATCTTCTAGTAGTGATATTAAAGCAAAATAATAATTTCGTCTTGTGATTGTTGGCAATTCGAGCACAAAAGGGAATATATATATATATATATATATATATATATATATATATATATATATATATAGCCGGAGGCGGAGCCGATCCCGGACCTTGGAGAATTGGTCCCGACTTGGGTCGTCCGAATTGGTGTCCCGAATCACCCCTGACTACCTTTTCAGCTACCCTGACCGTTCAGCTACATTTCAAACGTACGAAAACGTTATGCCAACTTAATGCATGAACGTTAACTCACCTGACCGCCATTATGCTGCCATTATTACCCCTCCGGTGGAACACCTATATAAGGGTGAGAGGTCCATGCTTCATAACAAACAGAACATAAAACACAACACAACTGCATTCTTTCTTTCTCGTAGCTCTGTACAAATCCCCTCCGGTGGAACACCTATATAAGGGTGAGAGGTCCATGCTTCATAACAAACAGAACATAAAACACAACACAACTGCATTCTTTCTTTCTCGTAGCTCTGTACAAATTCTTCCCGTTCGCTGGAGCTCTAGTATTTACGGTGCTTGTTATACTAGAGATGTAGTCGTTTCATCTTTGGGGACGAATTGCCAAAATCGAGAGTACTACCGGGCCAATTTTGTCATGCGGAAAGAGTTTTACTCGACTCGACTATAGTTATTTTATTTATTCCTATTTTCTAGTTACAGTGATATATATTTTTAATTAATTTTTAAATTAAAAATGATAAGAAATTAATTTTTAATATTAATTTTTAAATTAATTTTAAAATGATAAGAAATTAATTTTTAAATTGAAAATGATAAGAAATCAGTATTTAAATTAATTTTTAAATTAAAAATGATAAGAAATGATTAAATCATGCCATGTAAGCATCAAAGCCCGATTGAGCTTTTTTTGTACCAAATTTGATAAACTTGCCAACTTATAATGTATGTAGTTTGATGCTGGCCAACATCACGTACTTTTTATGGAAAATGGCCAACATAATGTATCAAAAATGAAATTTTCCCGTTTAACGAAGGATTTTCTATTACACTGGTGGAAGCTCAAGAAGAAAAGGTACAAGTTTAAACGCTTTGTCCAATTCTCAAATTCCTTGTTCAAGGTAGTCTTTTGCGCTTTTCTCTATATTATCACTTTTATTATTATTATTATTATTTTGGCTTTATATGTGTGATTGTAGGATGGCAGATTGTTATGACATATAAGTTTTATTTTTGTTTCTTTTAGTATTTGTAAATGAGATTTTTAATTAATTTTTAAATTAAAAATGATAAGAATTAATTTTTAATATTAATTTTTTAATTAATTTTAAAATGATAAGAAATTAATTTTTAAATTGAAAATGATAAGAAATCAGTATTTAAATTAATTTTTAAATTAAAAATGATAAGAAATGATTAAATCATGCCATGTAAGCATCAAAGCCCGATTGAGCTTTTTTTGTACCAAATTTGATAAACTTGCCAACTTATAATGTATGTAGTTTGATACTGGCCAACATCACGTACTTTTTATGGAAAATGGCCAACATAATGTATCAAAAATGAAATTTTCCCGTTTAACGAAGGATTTTCTATTACACTGGTGGAAGCTCAAGAAGAAAAGGTACAAGTTTAAACGCTTTGTCCAATTCTCAAATTCCTTGTTCAAGGTAGTCTTTTGCGCTTTTCTCTATATTATCACTTTTATTATTATTATTATTATTTTGGCTTTATATGTGTGATTGTAGGATGGCAGATTGTTATGACATATAAGTTTTATTTTTGTTTCTTTTAGTATTTGTAAATGAGATTTTTAATTAATTTTTAAATTAAAAATGATAAGAAATTAATTTTTAATATTAATTTTTTAATTAATTTTAAAATGATAAGAAATTAATTTTTAAATTGAAAATGATAAGAAATCAGTATTTAAATTAATTTTTAAATTAAAAATGATAAGAAATGATTAAATCATGCCATGTAAGCATCAAAGCCCGATTGGGCTTTTTTTGTACCAAATTTGATAAACTTGCCAACTTATAATGTATGTAGTTTGATGATGGCCAACATCACGTACTTTTTATGGAAAATGGCCAACATAATGTATCAAAAATGAAATTTTCCCGTTTAACGAAGGATTTTCTATTACACTGGTGGAAGCTCAAGAAGAAAAGGTACAAGTTTAAACGCTTTGTCCAATTCTCAAATTCCTTGTTCAAGGTAGTCTTTTGCGCTTTTCTCTATATTATCACTTTTATTATTATTATTATTATTTTGGCTTTATATGTGTGATTGTAGGATGGCAGATTGTTATGACATATAAGTTTTATTTTTGTTTCTTTTAGTATTTGTAAATGAG